>JANZLF010000002.1:37379571-37389760 GCA_026546835.1 Erythroxylum foetidum
AACTTATTACATCAATCTCAAGTGCTAGCATTCTCAATACTTAATTTCTACTTAAATTTTAATAAGTTGAACTTTTCAAAATTTTAAGTCAATATTTTGTTTAATACATATAATTATATCACATAAAGTAATTAGTACTTTTTGTGGAATATAATAATCATTCTTTTGTAAATTATTATTCCATTTAATACATCACATATATTGATTTAATAATTCAATACCTTCATTATCCTTATATTAAAGGTTGATTTAGTTTTTCTTTAACTTAATAAGTTTCATATGATTTATAATTAAAATGATGCATATATCTTAATTTAAAACTTTATTTCATAAAGCCAGTCAATTGACTGTAGTCTAGTGATATAATAATTTAAAAACACTCTTTACTTTATAGATTATACTCGTGGCAAAAAAAAAGAAGAAGAAGGTAGATGACTATCGTGATTGATAAATTAATTATTAATTATCTAAGGAATTCTCGCAATTATGTCCATCAAGTTGTATACTCTGGAAGAGATACTGTCACCTGAACTAGATCCTTATCATAACAAAGGATAGAGTTTGCACGTTTTAGTAGCCACGTTGATGTGGAAATGTCTCGGGACCTATGCTTTGTGTGACAAGAGCTTCTTGAACATCACAAAGGCAGTAACTCTTGGAGGACTAACATTGTCATGTGCATGTTAAGTGATTATTTTATTATAATAATTTAAGTTATTACGTGAGGTTAATTTAATTAATTTTATATATTTTTTAATACACTTTTTTAAGTAAAAATTTTTTGGGCTTAAAATTTACACAGGTTTATTTTATTTTGTGCTTAATTTAATTAGAATAAGTGGGTGGTAGGATTCGAACTCATAATCGTTTGGTTATAAAAACTCTGATACTATAATAAACGACCATTTCACCACAATAGTTTAAACTGTTATATGAGATCAACTCAATTAATTTTATATATTATCTAACATGTAAGCACAAAAACAATACATGAAAATAATCGAGACGGAAGGTTGGGAACATCGTAGCTGGTTTGGTTTCAACCATTTGTATTTGTATGTAAGGTTCATTGTTAAAATAAGCCCTTTCAAATCAAGATTTGCCCACATTTGGCACTAGGACGTTGAGAATGGTGGAAGCAGGTATGCCCCATTACAAGACCTCATTCCTTCGAAGCAAGGAAAAGGATAATTATTATATATCCAAGAGTAAAAGTGTAAGTTTTTATTACATATTAACAATTGATTTTTATTATATATTAAATCATAACCATAATTCAGAAAATTATTAGGTTGATATAAGTGGTTCAGCATTTTCATCCCTTAATTAGAGATCTCGAATTCGAATCATGAGAATGAACAAATTTATTTAACCAGCACTTTACTCCTTACAGACTGATCCGATGCGAGCAAGAATTAGTTCGAAAATAAATAATTTAAAAATACTTTTTTAAGAATTGAGACCTTGACATCGTAAATTATCAGAAAAATTGGATTAAGTCTATGTTTATAAAATATTGAATACTATAGGTAGGAGAGATGCATCTGTTATTTAAAAAGGTATTTCGGGATCTGCCGCCAAAGACGCACCAGACCAAACATCACCTCACCTTCCTCAATGTGACCAAACAACTATTGACATCAGGACCGATCCCGTATCGTCTTTTACTCTTCCATGTTTGCCCATCCAATTCCAAGGGAACACCCAAAGCTTCTCAAGGGGAAAACGGACATTTACTACCTCTGAACTGGTTACGCCCCAACCAGGAAAGTTTTCCCATTTAGTAGACAACGCGCCGCCCACCAACTTGGAATCAAAACCCGAAAAGTTTGAAAACCCAATCGGTGGCTGCCGCGTCATCTAGATGGCGTCATGCATTGCGTTATCACGCCCTTGTTCATCACCTTATCCGCAAATACTTTCGCATTCTTGATCTTCCACGTGGCGACATCATGGAAGGCAAGCGGTACTTGTGGCCCCACTTGGCTATGTTCAGGTACTCTCTGGACCACAGTATGTATATTTGTCTATCAAAATATCTTTGGTTAAAAGCCTATTCTATCTCATCCATTTCTATGCCTACCTTTTGTAAATAATTTCAAACCCCTAAAATTCTAACTATCATCACACTCTCTAAACATTGTAATATTAAAAAATTATTATTTAAAAAAATATTATGATTCATAATATAATATAATGAAATATTATTTAGATAATTTTTTAAAATATAATATAGTATGAATTTATAAATTTTTTATTTTTATTATTTAAAATAAAAAATAATGTAATATAAAACCTTTATTTTTGTATCTCATCTGTATCTCATCTAATTCTATTTGATTATTAAGGTTGGATGAAAGAATATTAAGTTTTATTGTATTTTGTTAATAAATTTCTAACTAAATATAGCCGAAACGACAATCCGGAATAAAGTGAATTTGATAAACAAACGACTGATTGGCAATGAATGCGCTAAAGCTACAAATGAAACATGTGACGCTTTTCCTAATGAGCTAGTGGGACCCGGAGCTCTCCTTCCAGTAACACGTGTCATCATTCAAAGAGAGACACGCGCGCACATGCCGCAGTTGTGGGGATAAGAGCGCGTGAGACTACCAAACTCAACAATTCCAGCTGGCATTACCGGGTAGTCCACTGTCCGACCTTATCCTCTTCCACTTTTTTTAATTTTTTATTTCTCATTTAGTTAAAATCCAAATCTTATATTGCTCTGGCGAGAAAAGAGAGAAAGAGGACCGAAACCAAAAGCCAAACCCTAGATTTCTTGCTTCAGCCAATAAAATTCCCATCCTCCATTCAATTTGTTTTCTTTTTGACTTCATATACAGATCCAAAGAGAAAGATATAAACTTTGTTCCTTTTCAAAGCTGAGGTTAGTTGTTGTTTCTCTTCTGCTGCTCTTTTCTCAATTTTAATGTTGATGCTCTCTCGCATTTGACGCCATACATGTAAAGTTCTTGACTTTAGGGATTGAGCTTCTATTCGGGCTTAGTTTCCGAGTAAAGCTTTGTTTGATGTTGTTTTTGGTTTGTGTATGCACCATTTAGTTTCCTGTTTTGGATCTCATTTCTTGATACAAACTAACGATTTTTGTAAATGTATGCATTTATTTTTGTCTGGTTGCTGTGTGGTTGCCTTGTGTTGATGATGTTTAATTGGTACCCATTTCAGATCCTGAGAAATTATCTTCATTTCTGAGGGCAATCGAGCTCGGGTTGGTTTTGCGAGCTTTGAGATCTTGTCTAGGTTGTTTCTACGGTTAAGAGTTTTAGCAGGAGTAAGGTGAAAATGATGTCTAGATCGTATACCAATCTTTTAGATCTAGCTTCTGGTAACTTTCCAGCAATGGGTCAAACCCGGGAAAAGAAGCGGTTGCCCCGGGTAATGACGGTTCCAGGGGTCATTTCTGAACTTGATGATGATCAGGCAAATAGTGTCTCTTCGGATGTACCGTCCTCGATTGTTCAGGATCGGATGATTATTGTGGCCAATCAACTACCAGTAAAAGCTAAGCGTCGTCCTGATAATAAAAGCTGGAGTTTTAGCTGGGATGACGACTCATTGTTGTTACAGTTGAAAGATGGTTTGCCTGAAGATATGGAGGTGATATATGTAGGTTCCTTGCGGATTGAAGTTGATCCGAGTGAACAGGATGATGTATCCCAGATTCTTTTGGATAGGTTCAAGTGCGTTCCTGCGTTTCTGCCTCCTGACATTTTGTCCAAGTTTTATCATGGGTTCTGTAAGCAGCATTTGTGGCCACTTTTCCATTACATGCTTCCATTTTCGGCGAACCATGGTGGAAGATTTGATCGTTCTTTATGGGAGGCATATGTTGCTGCAAACAAGATCTTCTCGCAAAGGGTGATTGAAGTTATAAACCCAGAAGATGACTATGTTTGGATTCATGACTATCATTTGATGGTGCTTCCTACCTTCTTGCGGAGAAGGTTCAATAGATTGCGAATGGGGTTCTTTCTCCATAGTCCATTTCCTTCATCTGAGATTTATCGAACTTTACCCGTGAGGGAGGAGATTCTTAAAGCACTTCTGAACTCAGACCTAATTGGTTTTCACACTTTTGACTATGCACGCCATTTTCTATCTTGTTGCAGTCGAATGTTGGGTTTGGAGTATCAGTCAAAAAGAGGCTATATCGGGCTAGATTATTATGGTAGAACAGTTGGAATAAAAATCATGCCAGTTGGGATACACATGGGGCAGATTGAGTCAGTGTTAAGTCAAGCAGATAAAGAATGGAGGGTAGAAGAGCTTAGACAGCAGTTTGAGGGGAAAACTGTTTTACTTGGTGTTGATGATATGGACATCTTTAAAGGGGTCAATTTAAAGCTTTTGGCAATGGAACATCTTCTAAAACAGCATCGGAAGTGGCAAGGCCGGGCTGTTCTGGTACAGATTGCAAATCCTGCTAGGGGAAGAGGAAGGGACCTTGAGGAAGTGCAGGATGAAATCAAGGCAAGTTGCGAGAGGATAAATGAAACATTTGGTCGACCTGGCTACGAACCAGTTGTTTTTATTGATAGGCCGGTGTCCATCAGTGAAAGAGCTGCATACTACACACTTGCTGAGTGTGTTGTGGTTGCAGCTGTGAGAGATGGCATGAACCTAACCCCTTATGAGTACATTGTTTGTAGACAGGGGGTCTCCTCTGAATCAAGTTCGGAATTAGCTGGGCCCAAGAAAAGCATGCTAGTTGTTTCAGAATTCATTGGTTGTTCACCTTCTCTTAGTGGTGCAATTCGGGTTAATCCATGGAACATTGAAGCTACAGCAGAGGCCATGAATGAGGCAATTTCAATGGTTGATTCTGAAAAACAATTGCGCCATGAGAAGCATTATAGATATGTGAGCACGCATGATGTGGCATACTGGTCAAGGAGCTTCTTTCAAGACATGGAGAGGACTTGCAAAGATCATTTCAGAAGAAGATGTTGGGGCATTGGTTTGGGCTTTGGTTTTAGAGTTGTTGCTCTTGATCCTAATTTCAAAAAGTTGTCTATTGATGCTATTGTGAGTGCTTATTTAAATTCCAAAAACAGGGCTATCCTGTTGGATTATGATGGAACAATTATGCCTCAAACATCCATCAACAAGTCCCCAAGCCAAGAGGTGATATCAATTATAAACACTCTATGTGACGACATTAAGAACACTGTATTTGTTGTTAGTGGAAGAGGAAGGGATAGTTTAGGCAAGTGGTTTTCTCCGTGCCAAAAATTAGGAATTGCAGCTGAGCATGGTTACTTTATGAGGTAATATTGCTATTACTTCCTTAAAATATTACTTCTAAGTTTTCTGACATCATGACATACAGGTGGCCGACAAATCAGGATTGGGAAGTCCGTTGGCAAAGTACTGATTTTGGATGGATTCAAATGGCAGAGCCCGTTATGAAACTATATACAGAATCCACTGATGGTTCTTCTATTGAGACAAAAGAGAGCGCTTTGGTTTGGCACCATAGGGATGCAGATCCAGGTTTTGGAGCCAGCCAAGCCAAGGAGATGCTGGACCATCTTGAAAGTGTGCTAGCAAACGAACCTGTTGCAGTGAAAAGTGGTCAGTTTATTGTGGAAGTGAAGCCACAGGTAGATTTGTCTGCTTACAGGAATTTATTTTTCTGTTTAGTGCCAGAAGAAAGAATGCCTATAAGGAGTTTAGTTTTACTATTGGCTTTTAAAATCTATCAGGCACATTCTAGTACCAAGAAGGATAAAGTAAAATTGACATTGGTGAAGACTTAATTGTGTATGATAAGATGATGCATGTTGTGTTTAAAAAGTAGCGCTTCTAATGTTAATTATCTGATTTGTCAATTGAGCCTTGCTATTACAGATTCCGCAAAAACTAGAATGCTGCATCTTTTCAGTACTGTTTAGGTGTTTTGTTTTAAGATGGGTGATTACAGTTGCAAATGATATGTGACAACATTTTATTCCATGGTTTTAGGGAATCAGCAAAGGGGTAGTTGTTGAAAAGATCTTTACATCAATGGCTGAAAGTGGTAAGCAGGCTGATTTCATGCTGTGTATAGGTGATGATAGATCGGATGAGGACATGTTTGAGATGATTGCAAGTGCAATAAATGGTGGTACCTTATCATCAAGCACATCTGTTTTTGCCTGCACAGTCGGGCAGAAACCAAGCAAAGCCAAGTACTACTTGGATGACACCACTGAGGTCATAAACATGCTTGAAGCTCTTGCGGAGGCTTCTTTGAGCCAATTGATGATGAATAATAAGCTGTCCTCTTGAGTAAAGATTGTACTCATATTCTGCTCTATTTGTGAGTGACTTGCTGGATGAATCACTGTAAATGACCATATAATCGACTACTTTACACGGCCAAATCTCAAATACTTGGATCTTACGGATGAAAAAAAACAGTGAGCTGAACTGCTTGGACAGCAAGAGTTTTGCTTCAGGAGGATGCAATTTTCCCCGTTTGAAGAACCCTTCTGGGGATATCCATAAATGTAGACTGACATGGAATTGGAAGAAAATTGAAAGGGAATAAATGCACTAGTACATGAATGCAGGTGCCGCAACTGATTTAGGTCCGGTAGGTTATTTGCATCTTCACCTGCTTCTTGTCTGGAAATCATGTTCCTGCGGTAGCATAAGTTGGTATGAGTTGGTTTTAGTCGCTCTGTTGAGCATAGTTATACAGGTTCCTTTTTCCCTTTTCTTCTTATTTTTTTGGGGTATCTTTTCCATTTTCAAAGGCCGTCTCTTAAATCATCTTTGTTCGTTGTACAACCTGTAAATCATAGCCAAATTGGGAAATTAGTTATTTTGCGGCCAGTGTAATGAACAGTGATTTGTGATCTAAATTCTCCAGCTTCTTTATAACTCGGATTTTGGCTGCTATTATCCTAGTAAGTAGTAGGCTTATGTTGTTATGTTATAAGTTGAAGTTGATGTCTGACTGAAAGTTGACAAGGAAAGGACAAAAGCTACCAAAAAAAAAGCCAGAGAATTCCAAAGGAGGAGCCATGGGCACGTGTGAGTGTGTGTGTGAGTTCTTCTTTCCAAGGGATAAAGGTCCCCGTTGCGCATGTGCCTACCTTCGGTGGGGTGTCAGAGTGCAACTTTTGTTAGCATCATCAGTGTACGTCGATGCTCTTTTAACGGACCTTATCTATCAATGTAGCCGTTGAAATCAGAAAAAGATTAGTGCGCAGACGTCGAGTTCGGACATTTTGTCCAATTTTCTCACTCTATAGACCAAGAAGTCGACGTTATTTGGACAGAAGTTAAAGAAATATTTTTTTTATAAGCCAACGAGTATATGAGAAAGGTCTCAATTTATAAGAATACCCTTTTAAGTCATCCACTTTCAGATTAATCTTCGCTTGTATTGGATCAGTTCGTAAGGGATAGAGTACTAGCTAAATAGATTTTTCTATTCTTTGGACTCAAATTTTAGACCTCTAATTAAGGGATGAGAGTGCTGATTCACTTACACCAATCTATTTGATTTAGAAGTTAAGAAACTGATTTACTCGAATCGGTAAAATTGGACAGAGGCAGCAAAACTTGTTCCAACTCTATTTGGGATCAAATCCTTTTTCCCCAGGCCCTCTCTATTTCATCCATTCATTAATCCTCTATTCTCGCTTTCTTGTGTGCTCTTCATCTCATCCATTCATTAATCCTCTATTCTCGCTTTCTTGTGTGCTCTTCATCTCATCCATTCATCCCTCTTTTTCAGTATTACCCTGTGTCTTCTCCATTCCATTCATTCATTAACAGGATGATACAAGAAAAAGGAATCAGTCACCCCGTGCTTCCTTATTTCGTATACAATTCGATGTAATTTTAACTATAAAACGTTTTATTGTGTGCGGAATAGAGTTATTACAATAGAGGATTAGTCCGGTTAGAAGTCTTTTATAAGCTCTACTTAATTAACAATATAGTCTTTTAAGTTCTCAAATTGTTGCGGCTGCTTCCACCGGATTAGGGTGATATGTTGGAACATTGTGTATGTTTGTTTACATATTAATGCAAATTTGACATTATAGACGGCTTTGACTTTAGTGCTGAAAAACTTGTTTATTAAATGTTAATTTAGAGTTGTACGAATAAAAGGTTGAACATCATTTTATTGCTTATCTAGTAACTTTTATTAATTTCAACAATTGATAAATATTATATTCTACTTGTTATTTTATAATGATGCTTATAATCAATTATTGAATAACAAGTAAAAGGTAACGCACAATGTTATGAATATCATGTTGAGCTTGGTATCGAATTTAATTTTGATACGGTACAATATAGATACTGATCAATGTTTAAGTACAATTTCGAGTAGGTTTTTAAAGCTATAAAATTGTTTATGATTTTATAAAATATTAAATTACGAAATAGTCCTTTAATATATTGTGATAAAATTTTTTTAATTTTACGTCAAATATGTCTCAAAAAATTGTAATAACATAAATTTGAAATAACAACTATCTTTTTGTTTTTATTAGTATTAACTTTTACTTATTTCACATATAAATAATAACCATAATTAATATAAAAAAGATCATTTAATTGTTATGCAAATTTAAAACTAAGAATAATATAAAATATTTAAAATGTTACAATTTATATCATATAATAAGGAATAATTATATCAAAACATCATATATGAGGAAAAATATAGGCTCATGACTCCATAAGCATTAAAAAAAATTGTGCCGAGGAACATAACAAAGTAGAAATGAGACTTGAAACGAAAACATTTCCAGTTGAAAATTTTATATTTAAATTCATATATAAAATTTAACATATATATTAAATACAAGTAAAATAAAAAAAAGAAAAAATCTAAAACTTTATTTAATAAAATATTCGTTAAAATTGTACTAACCTCAATTTTTGTTCGATACAAAATTTTTATTGAGACAAGACTCATCATCACTATTATTCAAATTCATTATCAAAGAATGTGTCAATACTTTTTCATTTAAGATTATCTCCCAAGTCACTCTCATATATGAAACTTGATTCTTCATAGACTCAATCCGCTAAAAGATCAAATAGTTAAGACAAATTAGATTTATAAAACTATTTGTTTTATTAAGAGTCTTGTTAACTAAATAAAATTAAATTATTAATGAATTACAAGAAATTATATTCAACGTAATAGTGATAATAGCATATCTTTATTGAAGTTTTAAGTTGTATCGATTAACGACTGAACCATTCAATCTTTTGTGTTCCAATCTATTTCCTTTTTTTATAATGGATGAATTCAAATATGCTTCAATTTCTTTTACACCCAATTGTACTCGTATATTAATTTAGAATTCAAATTGTAAATCTTTATAATTATAGAACAACATTCTCACCAAATAACAGTAAGACAACAAAAGTAACCTTATAAACAAAATAAAGTGATGATTAATTTAAAAAAAGTAACAAAAGTGAAGAAATATATACATAAATGAAGTTTGTTTCTTTGAAGCAGTGTAATGAGCATCCCAAAATCACCATATGCATCTTTGTTTGCCTCCATTTGTGAGTTAAGGAGATTCCCTCGCCTTTCAAATGTTTGTTGCAATACAAACAATAATATGATTCTTCATATTAGGAACAAATCTAGCATGAGCGTAAGTTAGATTATCAAATATCACTAAAGATATTGAATTATCAAGAGTACTTGAATTTTCCTTTATTTATCAATAAAAATAAACACATATATATCAAAAGTAAATTGACAATATCATATCAACATAAAGTGTTCTAATTTAGTTTCATTATCAACTACAATGTGGCCAATACAAGTATATTTACTACTTACAAATATAAAATGATTGTTAAATTATAATTGAATAAGTAAAGTTCATTTAAAACATGTGAGCTCTAAACTATTTTTATTAAGTCAGGAATTTTCACTTAGTAACATTCTTATCGTTACATGTTTAACCTTGAAAAAAATAAGTTTACATGAGAACTTAAATAAGTAACTCTAATCCCATATATCGTTTGCATAAACAAATAACAGTTGGATAGATTTTTTTAATTAACTATTACTGTTGGACCCGGGTGGATTTTAACCCCACGAAGGGGACTCACCAACTTCAGATCCAGGTACCGGGTGGATGAACCCACCAACTTCAGTACCCCATTAATCAGTATTGTCCTCTTT
>JANZLF010000002.1:37397124-37409002 GCA_026546835.1 Erythroxylum foetidum
TCGATTCTGTTTGCTCCGTTTCCGTTTCCGTTTCCGTCTTCCGGTTGGGATCCGGTTCCTGAGATCGGGTCCCAACAATCAAGACCAATAAATTCTTTTTCTCATCAATTTTCTCAAGGCATAAAGACTTCTATTTTGATATTTCCAATTTCCATCGAAAGTTCGGGGTCCAACATTATTGGTAAAGTCGAGTCCAAAATATTGGGTGTCAATGTATCTTTGAATATTAACATCAAGTTGGCCCATATGATCTTTTAAAGATTTGTATAATTTTTGAACTTGGGAAGACATAACTTCAACTTGTGTCTTAGTAGCTTGACTCTATTGAGTAAGACCATTAAGCTTGGAGTCAATTCTTTGGAGGATTTGATTTTGGGTCACTGCATTATTAGTTTGTCAGTTGACCAATTCTTTAATAGGATTTGAGAGAATAGTTTCTTGAGAACTAATTCTTATACCACGCACATAAAGGCTAGAAATAACCCTATTATGTTCATCAGTGCATCTCTCCAATGGCAGAAATTCCTCTTTATATGGTTTGACCATCATACAGGGAATCGAAGTGGGAGTAGGAATAACAGGAATGGAAGAAATAACTAGTTGAGGTTTATTGGAAATTGACTCTGGATGGAAAAAATGTTCCTTTTCAACAACTTTGAGTAATTCTTTTAGATTTCGGGGTCTTGGTCTTGGGTTTTTAATCCCAATCCATGGTCGAGAATTAGGATCATGATCATCATTTTGATAGTGGAATTGTCGAGTAGGTTGATAATGATAGATCTCTTTTTGTTGTTTTCTTCGTTGTTTCTTTTTCTTCTAGCAATTATAGAGTTCATCATCATCACTTTCTGATTCAGACTTCAGACATATTTCACAGTCTGGTTCGCATATGGATGAATCTACATCCTAAACAAAATGTCCATATTGATGGCTAACATTAACATGTTCTCTATCAGGTTTAAAGTAATGGATTGGAGGTCCATCTTTTCCATTTTTATGTGAGAACACTGGTTGAAGCATCAAAATGGAGCCAAATGTATTTGAAGGTCTAGACTAATCTTCATTAGGCTTGGCGTATATGGATTCTACGGATCCATCTCATAGAGTCCTAAGAATAGAAGGAGTGGTGGTATGGAATGAATGCCTATGAGGAGCATGGAATACTTTTCGGTAATTAATAATCCATTCAGTTGACATTAATTTTTCAAGTTTCAATGATGGGAGCTGCTTCGGAATTTGAATGATCGTGGTCTGATCATGAGCTTTGTTAGCTACCATGTACAAAACATTTGAAGTGAAATTTGGAAAGTTAAGATCTACTGCGTGATTTTGCAAACAGTAGAACATTTGGTGGTGAAGAGTGGCCATAATGGCAGTAGGATCTTATTCTACTCTAGTGATTTGGATGTGGATTTGGAGCTACTTAGACAAGGTGAGATCATCCAACCTGATATTGAAATCAGGGGTAATTGTAAGGATAGAACTTCCATTATAAAGGGTTGTCAATAGAGTACCAATTAAGATATTTTAGTACGTAGTATAGGCAGTGTCAAGAAGAGATATCTGGGTTACAGTCAAAATTCCTTTTCTGCCATTGAGAGTGAGAACAAGGCGAATAACGCCGACATGAAGATGTGTATGATTCTGTTCCTTCTAAAGAGAGATGAGGTCTTTTGGAATCTCTAACCTCACATATTGTTTTACTGTGGAAACTTTTACACTACACTGCTTCAAATGGGAACTTTGGATGATTTCTTTGACCTTTGGATGATGGGTGGAGATAATAGTTCTTATACTTTTTGTCTCAGAACAGTAATAGGAGTACATACTGTAAGGATTGAGTAAAGATAATGAAGTATCAGAAATACGACTCTTAGCAGGAAGACGAGTAATTTCTACAAAGTTTTCAATTTATTTGAAAGAGTGCGTTTAACATGAGAAGAAAAATTGACAACAGAAAGAGTTGAAGAGAGATGGACATAGTCACTAGGTAAAAAGTCACTTATAGCTAAAGGAAATTCCTTACTTACTCTCATCCAGAATAATGTAACCATAGTTACTAACACTCATGGCTCTTATACCACACGGGCTACAATTTTCTTCAAGTTTGATTTAAAAGTATAATTTTGGCAATTGGGAATTGACCCCTAGAAAAAATACAAGACATTCTTTTGTATTCCCAATGCCTAATATCAATAGAGAGTAATATCATTTGAACTCAAAGTTGCCCCTTTATTATTTCAACGGGCCATGACAAAGATCTATAAGCCTATTCTTTCTAGTACCTTGGTTTATATTGATGACATACTTCTTTACTCCAGAACCTATGAAGAACACAAGACCCTACTCCAATATTTTTTGTTTCCTACAAAACAATATGAGATGATGCTCTCAGCCAAGAAGAGTCATTGAGATGGCTTAATACTAAACAAATTCAACAATTCCTTAGAATTGTTAACTAAATTAGAGATTTGATCCCCCATGTAGCTGATTGTACATCTCCCTTATTAAAGTTATTGAGGAAGAATCCACCAACATGGAGTAAAGATCAAACTAGAGTCATATAACACTTAAAGCAAGATTTTCAGAATCTACCTGCTTTAAAGATTGGTGACAAAGCTCAAAGCATACTATAAACATACGCTACTGACCATTATTAGGGTGTTGTACTAATTGAAGAGATTGATGGAAAAAGACGCTACTGTCATCATGCCAGTCACCAATTCAAAGAATCAAAAAAGCTTTATCATGCTAGCTTCAAAAAGAATTTGGAAGTAAAAAAGGTCATCGAAAATTTTAGCTTTTCACCACAACATTCTTGCAAACTTCTTTTCTCGTCTTTGTAAACCAATCCAGTTCCTCTCTTCCTCGCTCTAGAAACTCATACATTTCCTCCTTCCTATCATAAAGTATCCTTTATATGCAAAGATCAATAAGTCCTTTCCACCTATAATAAAAACTCCTTCTAAAACCCTGGATGACATTGCTTTTATTATCCAAAAAATCTTATTCTACTACCTCCTTATTGTCCTCACCATTCTAAATATCCCTCCACATCCTCATTATTTTGATACTGACACCCCTTATTGAATTATCTATCATCTCTACGATTCTCTTTCTAAAGTCGACATGTGGCATCTTTGGGTTTTATTTGCTCTCTACACTTGTTCAATTTCCATTTGAACACTGCATGTTTATCAACACCTTCTAAATCCAACCAATGCCGACTCACTCTTTGGACATTTTTAGAATGATTCTATCCATTGCAAAAATGACGTCTCCAATTTGGGCAAATTCTGAACAAGCATCAGTTATAAGATATTCCTTTTTCTAAACAGAAGGCCCATTCTATTTTCATAATTCTTTGTCCCTATATTCTTACTGATTATTGTTATATCTGCATTATCAACTATTTCCAGCAATAGTGTGCCATCATAAATTAGCCCAAACAGTATAAAAATCTACTGCAACATCTTTACTTCTTTTTAGATCATCTGAACCATTACTTAAAGACTACCAACCCTACAACATGTCCTCTCTGGGACCATACTCAGATGATTTTACCCTAACAAAACCCATTTCTCCTATTAACGGATATTGGACCTTCATGGACCAATTTGCTACTATGGGTTTAAACATCATGATTGGTGAAGTTTTATATCCTCCTAGCTTTGAACCCATAAGGGCTTCTAAATTTGAGTCCAAAAGAATGTTTGAACTAATACGGAAATTGATAATTTTATCTAAGCCGTGGAAAAATACAATGAAGACATGGACATGACAGACTTTGATGATGATTATGGTGGCCCACACACTCTCTCTCTCTGTATCTCATTGCTAGAAAGATTACTTTTTTTTAACATATTCTTATCTTTTAGGAATATTATTGGGACTGTGTCTTCCAATAATTCTTCTTTTCACTTTTGCCTTTGTATGTTAGTGTGTATTATTGTACTAAGGGAATCTTTTTCAATAAAAATTGCTTGTCTCTGTCCTACTTACTTAGTATATAAAAGCAAGGCTTCTCCTTCATTCTACTCAGAAGAAAAAAAATCAATAAAAGGATTGTGTATGTTTTTCATCCTACGGCTTCTTTCTAAGTTCTCTCTCTCCTGAAAACTTGATTCTTGAATAATATCACGACAGTTATGCTCTACACTTGTCTCTTCATGAAGATCTTATATATCAGAAAGTCTTAGATTATAGATCATGTCTGAGTTTTTTGTTAAATGAAGAAATATTGGACAGTGTAGATTCCTAAGAAGCATGTCTTGAGAATTGATGCCTAAATATAGACCAAGGGCTTGTATCTCGGCTAGCATATTTAAAAATTATACTACAGTTAACCTTTGTTTATCTTTGATCCCTAATGGATGATCCATTCTATAAACCACTTAAATGACACACAGGTTGGAAACCCGTGATGCAGCTCTATTAAGACTTATCGATGAAATATTTTACAAACCTAAAAATTACAGTGAAAAGAGCCTTTCTCGATTCATTGGTGTAAATAATATCACATATGTTTGGTGATGTTATTCCCATATACCCTCTGATCATGGGTAGCCTATGTTTTTAATAAATTATAGTTGAAACTCCTAAGTAATGATAAGCCATAAACTCTCAATTATTTTTTTGCTACCTATTTCTCAATGAACATGCTTCTGAAACTTTCAATCAACCTTTACAAAAGTTGTATAACTTTATATTGTTAACATCTTTTTATGTCTTTCATTATGTGTATGCCTTTTAAGGGGTTAAAGAAACTGTACGATCACGAACTTACTTAGGTAGGCATCGAAAGAACTCAACCAAAAAGAGTCATTGAGATGACTCAACACTAAACAAATTCAACAATTCCTTAGAATTGTTAACTACATTAGAGATTTTTCCCCCATGTGGTTAATTATACATCTCCCTTATCAAAGTTACAGAGGAAGAATCCACCAACATGGAGTAAAGATAAAACCAGAGTCATATAACACTTGGCAAGATTGTCAGATTCTACCTGCTTTAAGGATTCTTGACAAAGGTTAGCGCATACTATAGACAAACGCTAGTGACCATTATTGTGGTGTTGTTCTAATTGAAGAGAATGATGGGAAAAGACACTACTATCATCATGCCAGTGACTAGTTCAAAGAATAAAAAAAAGCATTATCATGCCGGCTACACAAAGAATTTGGTAGTACAAAGGTCATCGAAAATTTTAACTTTTCACCACAACAGTCTTGTAGACTTCTCTTCTCGGCCTCGTAAACCAATTCAGTTCCTCTCTTCCTTGCTCTAGAAATTTATACATTTCCTCCTTCCTATCATAGAGTATCCTTTATATGCAAAGATCAATAAGTCCTTTCCACTCATAATAAAAACTGCTTCTAAAATCTTGGATGACATTGCTTTTATTATCCAAAAAAACTTATTATACTACCTCCATATTGTCCTCACCATTCTGAACATTCTTCCACATCCTCATTATTTTGATACTGACACCCCCTATTGAATTATCTATCATCTCTACGATTCTCTTTTTAAAGTCAGCACGTGGCATTTTTAGGTTTTATTTGCTCTCTACACTTGCTCAATTTCCATTTCACCATTACATGTTTATCAACACCTTCTAAATCCAACCAATGTCAACTCACTTCTTTGGACATTTTTAGAATGATTCCAGCCATTGCAAAAATGACGCCTCCAATTTGGGCAAATTTTGAACAAGCATCAATTATAGGCTATTCCTTTTTCTAAACAGAAGGCCCATTCTATTTTCATCATTATTCGTCCCTATATTCTCATTGATTATGGTTATATCGACATTATCAACCATTTCCAGCAATAGTGTACCATCATAGATTAGCCCAAACAACATAAAAATCTACTGCAAAATCTTTACTTTTTTTAAATCATCTGAACCATTACCTAAAGACTACCAACCCTACAACATGTCCTCTCTGGGACCATACTTAGACGATTTTACCCTAACAAAACCCATTTCTCCTATTGACATATATTGCACCTTCATGGACCAATTTGCTACTATAGGTTTCAACATCATAACTTGTGAAGTTTTATATCCTCCTCGCTTTGAACCTATAAAGGCTTCAGGATTGGAGTCTAAAAGAATGTTTGAACTAATACAGAAATTGATAATTTTATCCAAGCCGTGGAAAAACACGATGAAGACATGGACATGATAGACTTCGATGATGATCGTGGTGGCCCACGCTCTCTCTCTCTCTCTGTGTACCTCATTGCTAGAAAGATTTCTTATTTTTTTAGCATATTCTTATCTTTTAGGAATATTATTGAGACTCTGTCTTCTAGTAATTCTTCTTTTCGCTTTTGCCTTTGTATTTTAGTGTGTATTATTGTACTAAGGGAATCTTTTCCCTAAAAGTTGTTTGTCTGTGTCCCCCTTGCTTAGTTTATAAAAGCAAGGCTTTTTCTTCATTCTACTCAGAAGAAAAAAATCAATAAAAGGATTGTATGTTTTTCATCTTATAGCTTCTTTCAAAGTTCCCTCTCTTCTGAAAACTTGATTCTTGAATAATTTCACGACAGTGATATAAAGAGATAAGTATGCTCTACATTTGTGTGCTCTTGAAGATCTTGTATATCAGAAAGTCTTAGATTATAAATCATTTTGAGTTCTTTGTTAAATGGGGAAATATTGGGCAGTATAGATTCCTAATAGGCATATCTTGAGAATTGATGCCTAAATAGAGACCAAGGGCTTCTATCTCAGCTAGCATACTTAAAAACTGTACTACAATTTACCTTTGTTTATCTTTGATCTCTAATAGATGATCCGTTCTATAAACTACTTAAATGACGCATAGGCTGGAAACTCATAATGCTGTTCTATTGAGACTTATCAGTGAAATATTTTACAAACCTAAAAATAACAGCAAAAAGAGTCTTTCTCGATTCACTGGTGTAAATAACATCACATACGTTTGGTGATGTTCTTCCCATATACCCTCTTATCACGAGTAGCCCGCGTTTTTAATAAATTATAAGTGAAAAAAGTAATGGTAAGCCATAAACTCTTGATTATTTTTTTGCTACCTATTTCTCAATGAACACGCTTAACTTTCAATCAACCTTTACAAAAGTTGGATAACTTTATATCATTAACATCTTTTTACGCCTTTCATTATGTATATGCCTTTGGTTAAAGAAACTGTACGATCACGAACTTACTTAAGTAGGCATCAAAAGACTTTAACAACTATTTCTAGTAACCTTATTAAGCCTCCTTATCACAAACCTAATAAATAATCAGTTCACATTGATAAGAACTTATTTTTCTTAGTAGACTTCAATCTATTTAACTAAATCTTTCATTAGGCTTATTTATTATCTTTAACAAGAATCAAATTCCATCTTTTTAACCTTAATTTTATAAAATCTAAAATTACTAATTGTCTCATAGAAAATTTAAAATTCTAACAGTACCTGATGTACAGCTTTAAGTTTGTGAGAGCAAGAAAAAGAGCAATGGAGGCAAGGGAGAAGCGAACATGGAAGAACGACAAATGGCAATGGACGCATTTCAGCTAAGAACCCAACGCATGAGCCAACTGGTTCTGCAACTTGACATAGGAGGTGGACCAAATGGAATAGTGTGTTAGATGCAGTGTCTCTCCAAGTTGATGATCTATATAACAGAATTGGAATGCCATCCTATTCAATTCTTGTTGGCTTGCTTTCCAAATTGAAACAAATGAGCTGTTCTAACTATCAACACTAGATCTTTTGAGTCCAGCTAAACTTTGATGCTCATCAAAGTACCTACATTTATTTCTCCTGCCGGGTTCATTTCTTCACATGGGTGTCTCGACATCTATCCGCCTTCCAATTATTGTTCGGCATTTATGTGGAGGTAAGATCGGAAGCTTGTCGAATTCATGTTCTTAATTGCGCACCCATGGACTTTTAATTTTTCTCTGACAGAATACCACTTGCAGTGCAGCAGAACTACAGGATTAAAAGAATGTCCTTACCGAAAACAGTAAAAATACAACTTCTCAACTCATAGGATGCTCAGACTAAATGGCTCGAAATTTGAAGCAGGGAAGAGAAGAAGGACCTGTGTGTGTTAAGGCCACAGTTGCATGACAGGAGCCTTGACAGTGCTTTTTCAGCTAATTGCAGGCAATGCTTATCTCATATAAGCTCGTGAACTCTGCAAAAGAAAAAGAGTTGTGCCCACCAGTCACCACCCTAACCACCCTATTGACAGAAGAAAATGGCATTTTGTGACTGTCAAGATGTTGCAGCTGCCCTACTGAAATACCTAAAAGTTGCACTATCTACAGACTCGTTCACCATCAAAGTGTGGCATCCCATGGTTATAGTCTATAAAGAACAGGACTGAAAGGAGTTTTCAATAAGTTTTTAAAGAAGCTTATAAACACATAACTTCGTTTCATTCAATAATAACATATTACAAAAAATTTACAAAAGACGGATTAAACTCCTCGTAGAAAGAAATAAGAGAACCAAAGAGCATAAAATCACTGTATCATACTACCGGCGATAAATACACTTGACTCTGTATCACCATCTTGTCAATCTTGAACCCAGGAACCACCGTAAATTCCACCCGAAGATCCATCTCATTACCAGCGCCATCTAGCAGTGACTCGTCGGTGATACTCTCCATGTACACTTCCGAGAATCTGCAATTTTTACCGACTTGAAAAATGCTAACTTGTTCACCTAACGAAAAAGCCAGCAGGTTCAAGGACCAAACTCTCCTAGCCATCTCAGCGAATGCGTTGAAGAGAGCAGAATCTGGAAACCCACCAGCGTTCACTAGCTTCCTTTGATTTAAGTTCCCAAACAGAGACCATTCCATCTTAGCATGAACTAGCTGCATGTACTTGGTTCTCGTGAATCTTGCAAGGGCCGAGTTTGGATTCTGGGTTAAGAAGAGTTTCAGGTTTAAAGATTTGATCTTTTTGAACTCGTTGAAGTAATGCTGTTCGTGGGAGCTCTTCTTTGTAGCTGCGGACTCGTTTTGGGTTGTAAACTGTGGTCTATTAAAACCTTCGAGCAATGTCTTGGACACAAAAGATTCGAACACAAAACATCGGTGGCTGGGTTTTGCAAGAGTGGCTTTAGGTTCAATGGCTCTAACTGCTGCCTCAAGGTCCCAGCAAGCCAGTTCCATTTCACGACCCATAAGTTTCACAAAACTTCTCATAGATCTTAAAGTAAAGTGGAGGAATTGAACGAAATGTCCTGGATTTGAAGATGAGAGCTTTATATCATCCAACAAGGGTATAGGCCCGCTAAAACTTAGTCTTTTCTCAAGAGACTTGTTGTATGTAATATATTCGTCAAGCTGTTTCTTGAGGGAACAAAAATCTGAATCTTTAACCTCAACTTCGGCTTCAAGTTTCTTGATTGTTACCTCATAAGTCTTCATCAAGCTCTGTTGCTCTTGAATCTCTGCAAGCATGATAGTGACTTGAGGTGAGACGTGGTCAAGATCATTCTTGAAGTATTCACGCTTGAGATCGGATAATTGTTTGAACTCATCAACAATTGCTTGATCGGCGGCTCGTATATTATCACTGTTGTAAGGATTTTGAGCCATTTGCAACTGAGCATAAGCTGCTTTAGTTGTGGAGACACCTGCAAAGAGCTTTGCCATTAATGCCTCCAGAACTGCCCTCCTCTTATCTCTGCCAATCTTGCTCTTTTCAGCACCCTGATGAAACTTACAAGTTGCGCTTGGATGATCACGATCCTCAAACCTGTTTCCTGGGGTGAGCTCACACATCCCAATCCCATTATTTGAAGAAATTCTTGTTGCAGTTTTCAGGTTGATCACTTTTCGGAATGTTCTCGCTATCTTGCTCTTGTTGTTGGGCATTGATCTATATTTGACCGTTTCCATTGTCAGAGAGCTGAGATGAAAATGAAGATTGTGAGAGAAGTATGGACCTTTGTCATAAAATTAGAGGCAGCAGATCCAAGACAAGAGAAAGGGTTTATGGAGATATAAAGTGATCGTTATGTGGGCGGAGCCGGACACAAAATTTGACCAACAGCTTTGGGCAGGAGATAAGGGTTGGCACAAATGAAGGAAAAGTGCATTTAAAGCGCGGGAAAAAAAGAAAAAGTGTTCGTCTTCTCTTTAATATAATTTTACTGCATTTTGGGAAAGATGATTTAAAGAAATCTGAGGCATTTGTTTTTTTTAAGCATACGACATATTTTAGGAGGATCTTAACTCGTAAGAAAGAGAGTATTTTAAGTTAGTTATTTTTAGATTAATCTTTACTTTCACTTGATTAGCTCATAAAAGGTAAAGTGTTGGTCAAACAGATTCTTCCATTCTTAAAACTCGAACTCGAATTCTCTTATTAAGAAGTGAGAGTGTTGAATCACTCTTATTAAAAAATATTATTTGATTAAGAAATCTGAGGCATTGAATGCTGATTTGTAATGCCATGTTCAAAGTGCTGTTCGATATCCGGTGGGCTCCCCCACCATCAAATCATGGACCCACCAAGTTTGGAGCCGATGTCTGAATATTTGACTGCATGATTAGGCATATAGCCGAGTGTCATAAGTTTGGAGCCCGGTGTGAATTGAGATGGGTCGGTGGGAGACTATTAGAGAATAGCAAATATTTTAGGCACATTTCAACAAAGTTTAAAAAATGATCTAATAAAGTAACTCTCATTTGTTATTGTAAATGAGAAATCAACCCATTCGTCTCGGAAAAAATTATAACCTCAAGGTTGAGGTAAGTTGGTAAGGAATTTTTTTATTTAAGTAAAATTGTAGATTTGAATGGTCCTTATGTATATAATCATTTAAAATTTAAAATCAGAGCTTTACTTATTATAAGGTACCTATCTGATTCGAGCAGGGATTAATTTAGAAATGAATGATATAAAGATATTTTTGTATAATTAGGACCCTTTTAAAATAGCTCGTGTTTAATAAAAAAAATTGTAACTCTTTTTTTGCTGAAGTTACTGTGTTAAGTAAAAAAAATGGAACTCTTTTTTGTTTGCTGAGGTTACTGTGTTAAGTAGAAGTCACATGCTGAGGTTACCGTGTTAAATCTCAAAGATACTCCAGCTTCGGCTTCAATCTTTTTGCTGGATGACAAAAGGGTGCTACTGACTTAATACTTCATCAAAGTGAGTAGGTCCAGCTTATATGCTACTTCGCCTAAGTGACAGTAAGCCAACTTCTCATTTGGTCTAAATGCCCAGTGAATTACTTGGATGAGGTTTGAGTTTTGGACAGAGCAAGGAGCTGATTCGCAATCAATTTATAGCTATTTTTTTTACTTTTTGATCATTTTAAAAAATTATTGATGTTTTAGTTAATAATTTATTGATTAATTTATTTAACTCTAATGAGTCGATTTCTTAAAGTTCTATAAGATGACCTTTTGGAGTTAGTTATTTGTTTAATGACAATATTATTCTTCACTTTACTTTCTAATTTTGTTCTCTATATTTTTTAAGTTGGTTTTATTATCGAAGTTTGGAAGAATATGATAAAGGGGTTAATTAAATGTTTTAATCTTTATTTAATTTTATAATACTAGTTTACATAAAAATACATAATATTAAAATTTTGAACATAAAAAATTACATCAAATTAATATTTTTAGTATACAACTACTATATTTCGTATATATGTCATACTATAATTATAGATATTTTATTTTATTAAATAATAAAATTCATACATATTATATGAAAAATATTAATATGATGTGGCTCGTTGCATTATCTATATGAATAGAGAATTTAACGTTGGACTATTATTATTATTATTATTATTATTATTATTATTATTATTATTATTATTATTATTATTATTATGTTTTTTATTAAAG
>JANZLF010000002.1:37435938-37450016 GCA_026546835.1 Erythroxylum foetidum
AAATAATAATAATAATAATAATAATAATAATAATAATAATAATAATTATTATTATTATTATTAAAATAATTTATAAATTATGAATTTCAAGTAAATTAGATATGGACAAATGATATATACTTTTAACCATAAATTTAGCCTGATTAATGTTATTGATAAATTTTTATGTAATAATTTGTTAAGGGACTTTTGTTTTTCTGTTGTGGTTTTTTAATTTTTGTTTCTAATTTCTGTTATTCTCCTAAATAAAAACGAAAACATGTTTAGTTATCAATATTAATATAGTTATATTTTTATTATTGATGATAATTATATGTTAGATAAAACTTAAAAATAAATTATCTTTAATTAATTAAATTTATTTTGATCTTTTTTAAATATTTATTAATAAATTATTATATTATATTACATTAAAATAAATAATTTAAAAATATAAATATAAATAGAAACAAACTGTCCTTAAAATTTTATATATGATTGTACTTAGCATTGATGAATGGTAAGTTGTTTTTTATTTGACATACTAGAAAAGGTATTCATTTTATGTTCCATAGGAAGTTGTACCTTTCAATGGTCATTGCTTGTATATATTTGGATGGATGAGCTACAAAGGGCCATCATATCTAGTTCGAAGTTTTGCAATAAAGTGAAGTCTAGAAAGATCTGATAGTATAATTATTTGGGCGTAAAATATATGATTGTGTTAAAAGGAACTTAAAATAGCTACGAGCTTTAAAAATTTACAGCAACATCTTAACGTGAAATTTAAAGAAGTTTAAAAGTAGGCATAACTAATAGAAAGAGTGTTTATGCTTTGTAACTGGAAAACAATGAAGAGCTTCACATCCAAGGTCAGCTTTTGAGCAGTCCTGAGATTGACCAAGTCCAGTCAGTGCCTTGTTTTTTATATTTTGTTTTTATATATGAAGATTCTTTTTCCCTCACATGGGTAGAGGCAAACACAAGGATCATGCACGCTATTGCTACCTATTGACAGTGTTGAGGATAAGCTGAGGAAACACCCAATTTGCATAAACATTTGTGATGGGATTCTGAATACCATTGAGAAAGGGTCATCTGAACTGATGCATGTGACTGTGACACTAGTGGCTTTCGTCTCACGAGCTCTGGTCTGGCCTAGATGCTAGAGATAGATACCCTATTCTTTCCTTTAACATGGAGTCAATGATACCATCACCCCCTATTCTGTGTCACAGTCACCCATTGGTAAATTGTTTGATTTGCTCATCATTAATGGAGTTTTAGGTGAATTTTGAAGCTAAGGCTCATATTTATTTCATTTAAGTCATACCCCCTTCCCTGAAATGTCAGAGAAAGTAGTTGAGAGTATAACTTTTCCAAGCGAAAAATTACATCAGCACTCGGATGAGGCTGATAAGGTTTCAACACCAACATAAACCAGATCTCTGAAAAAGGCTCACATATTATGTCATTTTAGATGGCTTTCCTCTTTGGTTTGGCATTCTTGGAGCTTCAAGCTCAGGACATCACTCCAAATCTCAGCAGCAGCAGCAAACATGCCTGAGTTGAACAAGTAACAGGTACTGATTACCCACCACGTCACATTTTGTCCTGACCAGACCATTGCCTAATACTTAGTCAAAAAAGTGGAGAACATGTTTAGTTTGATGTCACATTCACTAAGCACAAGCTAAATGAAAGACAGAGATAAGTTACACCTGAGCAAATGGAGGACAGTAACTTTCTGCAAGTTTTAAGTTAAAAATGTGCAGGTCCCCACCTGCTGTTTTATTGATTTCACTGGCCAAAAAGTCTTCAACTTTGTTCTATCTAAACAGTGGACACCCCACAGCAAGTATAGTACACTTGAAAACGGCTACTTCTACAGAACGGACTCTTTCTGGTCCCACTCCCCCGTTCAAAATCCCAGTTGTGGATTTTCTTCCATTTCCTCTTTTTTGATGTTTGAGCAGGAGTTTGTAAATAAGTAATTGGAGTTCGAATATTAAACCAATTTATGTATTTGCATGTTCAAGCAAACGGACACACCGCTTTATTGGTAAACTGTGTCCTGTTCCATGCCACTCGCTTCAGGAATAGATCGCAACCCTCTTTCTCTCCCCTTTTTTGTAAAACAAGCTTGTAGTCTCTCTCTATGTACCATCTCCATACCTTTGTCTGTAGATCTGACTCTGCGTCGTAGTGGGTTTTTTGGACTATCGTTATCTATGAAAAGGATCCCAGTTCCTCGTGAAGTGCATGTGAAGTTGGTGGCTGAAACTTGGAGGGAGAGTCTGAGATCTAAGCTGGTGGTATTAATGATCAAAGCGGGTCATTTTTGCTTTTTGGGAGTATTCAGGTGAATGCAGCGTTTTACCTATATATTTTGCTTTGGCTACTCCAACTTCTCTCTCTGTAGGTACTAGGAACCCCTTTTCGTGATTCAACGCCAGTCCTTTAATTCTTGAGCTTCTCTGCTTCATCTTAATCTTTGCTGCATTATAAAAGATTGAAGCTTTGCTTGTTGGTTGGGTTTCTGCTTCTTGGTTTACATGATTGGCATGCTTGGAGCTATGTAGCTTAGGGTTGCAGTCTTTTCCACCGAGGCAGAAGATGTTAGTTGGAGGAGCTTATATGGAGAAATAGTCAGTCTCGGGCTTCAACAAAAGGCTTGAAACTTTGAATTTGGTTTCGTGGGTTTGGGGAAGCAATTCTTTTCTGTACGTGGTACTCTGTATATATGCCTTTAAAGATGAATGACGACTATTTTGAGCAATTTGCCGTCATTGGAGGGAATTTTGGGGTTTTATGCTGTTATCACTTATCACTGAGAAAGGCTTTTATGTTTTCCTTTTCATGGACGATCTTTAATTACTGAAAGTTTGCCTTCTTCTGTGGTTCTTATCAATAATTAGCTCTATATGACCAGGTGCTTTTCCTAAGGCAACAAGTCTGAAGATTTGGGAAAGTCAGAAGGTTCCAAAATATGAAATTTAAATTGATTGTTTTTGTTAATACACCAAATATTCGACTATATACGTACTTATGATTGTATCATGACCAAGGCTATTCGTAATAGAATCCTCAAGGATGCAAATGGTGACATCAGTGAGCATCTGCGCAACCATATTCATTTAACCAATTGTATTCACTTGAAAAACCATATGCATAAGCAAAGCCCAATTCTGGCAGACAGGTCGCTAATGAGGGAGCTCATTGCCCTACAAAGGTCTCGTTCATTGAGGGACCCATCTGCCAGCCCTCCTTCATGGCACTCACCTTCAGTCGTTGATTTGCTTACTAAGAAAGGTGATCAAGATGCCACAGTTCGGGGGGGTCAGAAGTCGGTGGGCATGGAACGTCGAAGGGAAGGGAGGAGATTGTCAGTCAGCTCACCTCATTTATCAAGCTTAGCACCATCAAAGGTTGTTCCTGGTGACATTGCTGGGGGAAATGATTGGGTAGTTGCTGTTAGTGATCGCAGCAGCAAGAGTAGAAATAGAGAGGGTAGGAGGATAAGGAGAGAAGAACTTAGCCATAAGACTAATGGGGCTGATGAGGACCCTTTACAAGTTCATGATGACAGTGGTTTGATGCATGATGTTGTGTCTCGGAAATCAGAGTCTATAGACAGAAGAAGCAAACAACGCGGAAAGCATAGTCATGATTTTCATATTAAGACCCTCTCTGATCAACTCAAGGAGGTTCCATTGGACAGTGATGTAGCATCTTCCAATATCCACCATCATAAGAGGCATCATCAGCTCGAAAAAGCTAGTAATGAACCTGGTACCAGCATTCGTGGGTATAATGGGCATAAAAGGGGAAGAAGGCGCAAGTTCCGAAGTTCCAGAAGAACTCAAGCTGCAGATATAAAGGATATTGGTCATCATAGTGAGATGTCTGTTGCTTCCAATTCCTTTGCTCAAGGTTCAGTACGCCCAAGATATTACATTGAAGAGGAAGAAGTTAACCATGGGCCGCAAAATGTGGGGCGTGCTCCTAGGAATGGATGTGGAATTCCATGGAATTGGTCCAGAATTCACCACAGGGGGAGAACGTTCCTTGACATGGCTGGAAGGAGTTTCTCTTGTGGTCTGTCAGACTCAAGGTTAAGGAAAGCCAGCACAGCTTCACATGGGAGAGATATCCCTGATATGCCTGTAGAATCAGATTTTTCAAGTTCGTCTGCCAAATCTGATGTAGAGGCACTGCCCCTTTTAGTTGAGGCATCGGGATCCCATGAAAGCACTGACAATGCTGGTTGGGTGCAAGATTATTCTGGAGAGCTTGGTATATATGCTAATGATTTACTGAAAAATGGCAACGATACTGACCTTGCTTCTGAAGCTAGATCAGGTCATCAGCACAAGTTAAGGAACAACAATGGTAGGCACCAAAATTTTACACAAAAATACATGCCAACCAATTTCCAAGATGTGGTAGGACAGAATTTGGTAGCACAAGCTCTGTTTAATGCTGTCATGAAAAAGAAGGTTGGACTACTATATGTATTTTATGGACCTCACGGCACAGGGAAAACCTCGTGTGCTCGTGTTTTTGCCAGAGCCTTGAATTGTCAATCTTTGGAACATTCCAAGCCTTGTAGCTTTTGCAGTTCTTGTATTGCACATGATATGGGAAAGAGTCGAAACATAAGGGAAATTGGTCCGGTCAGTAATTTTGACTTTGATAGTGTGGTGGATCTATTTGACAATCTGAGTATTTCCCAGCTGTCGCCACTATACAGAGTCTTTATCTTTGATGATTGTGATACTCTATCTCCTGATTGCTGGGGTGCAATATTGAAGGTCATTGATCGGGCACCTCGGCGTGTAGTTTTTCTCCTTGTCTGCTCAAGCCTTGACGTGCTGCCACACATAATTATATCTAGATGCCAGAAATTCTTTTTCCCAAAGTTGAAAGATGGGGATATTATTCATACTTTGCAGTGGATTGCATCCAAAGAGGATATAGACATTGATAATGATGCCCTAAAACTTATTGCATCACGGTCAGATGGATCGTTGAGGGATGCTGAGATGACTCTTGAACAACTGAGTTTGCTTGGCCAAAAGATATCTGTTTCTCTAGTTCAGGAACTGGTGAGCTTTTGTTCTTTTTACAGGATTAAAAACCAGAAAGTTTGATGCTATGATACTTGCATAACAGTTACTGGATCTTGATCAGTGGCATTCTTATCTTTTATCTTCTAGTATTTTATTCTACATTAGTACCATGTATCAATCTGAGCTGCAAGGTTCTCTTAAAGTTTGATGTGTCTAGATTCTTGAAGCTCCAGAGTTTAGGTACCTTCTAGGACAATGTATGTTGACTTCAATTTTCATGGTGCCTTTGATTGATATATGTTGTTAAGGGTTGCGAAATGGTCCCTAGTAGCATGCCACTCAATCTCAATTTGTTATCATTACACATTTATCATTGAGCACCTAAACATTAGACGTGACTTTTTCCTCCCAATTTCTTCTCTACTGCTTGAGATAGTCCTTGAATTATTGTCTTCATTTTCTTTCCAGACAATTAGATGATTCTTCCATACAGCTAGTCGGTATTCTTGTCGGAAAGTTGTTGCAAAAAGATACGTGTCAATGTTTCTTCTTGAGGGGATATAACAAACTTAATCTTTACAGTGACATAGAGCATCTGGGATTTCATTTGGATCTCAGTTGGCATAAAATATTCATTTATCTAATATTCAATATTGTATTTAAAATTGGCATAGGACTCTTGACTCCGCCACTTTGCTTATATTCAATAATTCTTAAATCATATTTGGAGTTAATACAAGTGCTGCACAATTTATACATTATTACAATTTTATTATTATCCTTAATTTCTTGCTTCTACAGCAACTTGTGCTTATGAAGCACTAACTATAAGCACTTCTAAAAGTCATTTTTCCTTTTCTTTCCTGGTCATCATCTTCGATGTTTTTACCTTGATAGGTGTTAGATTTATGCTCTATTGCACATGCCTTCTTTTGGCTATTATATTTTCTCCAGTGGTAGTGAAATATAATAATTTTGATTCATGAAGCAACCAAGTTGCTGTTTACTTCAATTATCTCTTCCATTAAAACTTGACGAAAAGATAGAGGGCATTACTTTGGTTGACTCAACAAGATTTCCTGCTAACTATTTACTGCAAAATATGCAAATCCTTTTTGCAGGTTGGGCTTATCTCTGATGAAAAGCTGGTAGATCTTCTTGATTTAGCATTATCTGCAGACACAGTAAACACTGTGAAGAATTTGAGAGTGATAATGGAAATAGGTGTAGAGCCACTAGCTTTGATGTCACAGCTGGCTACAATTATCACTGATATCTTGGCCGGTAGCTATGATTTTACAAAAGAAAGACATAGAAGGAAGTTTTTTCGTCGACAACCATGTGAGTTTTTTAAATTCTCTGTTGCTTTCGTATCCAATATGCTGGTGGCCATTCACTGCCTAATTAATTTGTAAAAAATTCTGGTCCTTTTTATATTTGTATTACTTGGAATTGCTTCTTACTCTTCCCTCCATTGGAATGGTATAGCTTGGTAACCCAGATGAAAAGTGCATGTAATAATTCATCCATACCCAGCATTAAGTGTTGCGAGCACACACACACACACACACATTTTGGAAAAAACAAGTAAAACAGTATTAGCATCAATCAATACATAGTTCTGCAGAACTGACAAATTTGTTTTGTTTTAGTGAGCAAAGAAGACATGGAAAAACTGCGTCAAGCACTGAAAACACTTTCTGAGGCTCAAAAACAACTTAGGCTGTCAAATGACAAATTAACTTGGCTGACTGCTGCATTGCTTCAACTTGCTCCTGACCAGCAATATCTACTACCTAGTTCTTCCACAGAAACAAGTTTTAACCACAGCCCTTTGGTCCTGAATAATACTTTTGAAAGAGATACCAAGGAAGGTGGCCGACACACTGAGACGGTGATTAATGAGAGAAGCTTGTCAACAAATGTGAAATTGGAAAATCTTCGTACGGCAACTTCTAACGAAATACGTGACCATGGTACAAGAAACCCCATCAGCATGGATAGAAAAACAAATGATGGAGATGGTATAACTCATCAGTGGACATCTCCACTGCTCTCTGATGTTCTACAGATGAATGGTAGGCAGAGTTCAGGTAAAAGCCGTAAAGGATGTGAAGAAATTTGGATGGAGGTGCTGGAGAATATAAAAATTAACAGCATAAGAGAGTTCTTGCATCAAGAAGGAAAGCTTATTTTTGTTAGTTATGGTGCAGGTATATTCCTATGCATATCGTAGCAACATAATAATGGCCTTGTTCATTAAAATACATCCTATTTTTGGTTTCTTATCATTATCAGGTTGATAATTGTTGGCAATGCCAATATATTTTGGTCAATGTAGTTTCTGGTACTGGAAGCATCTGGAGTTATTCTATATTTACCAATGTTCTTATAGTAATGGCATCCTCTGATTGCTTGTTAAAGCTTGACGTTACATTCATATGTAGATATATAATTATGAATTCCTGATCTCAGGTACTCTAAATAAGCCAGAATTTTCCTTTATCACGTTACTTTTGACATTCTTTGGCTCTCATAGCAAAATTTTGCATCACGTTGTTACCAATACATGGCAGTCTCTTTAATGGGACTAATCACACTGCCTAAACTTGAATCTTCAATTTAATTGTTACTTTGCAGCTCCAACAGTGCAGTTAACGTTCAGCTCAAACTTTACTAAATCAAAGGCTGAGAAGTTTAGAGCACAGATTTTGCAAGCATTTGAATCTGTTCTGGGGTCGCCAGTGACAATTGAAATTAGATGTGATGCGAATAAAGACAGAAGTGCAGGGATTCATGTGCCTCTAGTTTTACCTGCTTCTAAGCATACATCATCTCAGTTAGCTTTGGAGCCTGAGCCCAAATATGGAAAAAGAGTACCCGGGGCAGGAAAATCTCTTGAAATAGGGAGCAGTGAAATTGTTGAAGTTTCTCCCAAAGGCAATGAATATATTGATAACAATGCAGAAGGCGGTAAACAAGGTGTACAGCGACCAAGGGTAGGAGAACCAACAGCATTGCGTAAAAAATCTGCCACAGGTTCAGAAAGAAGGAAACTTGGAGAACATGGAAGAGACAATAGTAAGAGCCTTGTGAGAAGCAAGGTATCCCTAGCACGTGTAATCCAGCAGGCAGAAGGATGCACACAGGAAATACCATGGTCAAAACGCAAAGCAGTTTCAATAGCTGAAAAGCTTGAACAAGAGAATCTGTAAGTTTTGCTGTGGAACTAGACCCGTCATCTTTACTTTTTAATCTTGATTAGTGTTGTATGGATTGTCAAGTAAAGGCAGTAGAATGATAGTTGTTTAGTAATTGAAATATGCTACATATAGATTTTATTTGGTGGAAGTATTCTACCCTGCATGTCTTGAATCATGAGCGTCCTTCCTTCCTCACCCTCTTCCTTCTGAGCTAAATGTCATCTAGATATCAAGTTTATAATTTTTACAGTATGAAAAAATTTATTAGGAGTCTTGGTTTACCAGTTGAAAAAATTGATTGTTGCAATTGAGATGTATGTTGTTTTGGGGAAATGATGTGGAATTACAAGAGTGCAAATTTTGTGGTCGATCTAAGTTCAAACCTAGAAAGCGTATTATGAAACATAAATTATTACCTTAAAAGCGGAAGTATTATTTCCCGCTAATTCCGAGACTTCAAACACTATATATGCCTTTGATGTTACTGCATCTCACTTGAGATGGCATAATGAACATGAACAAAAAGATGGAATAATGAGTCATGCATCTGATGCACTCGCATGGAAATATTTCATAAATAACTTATATTCTTAAGGTAAGTATTTAACACTATTTAAAATGTATCTCCATGAAGCTCATGGTACGAATATATGCATATTTCTATTACCCATGAAATTAGCTTGATTTGCGAATTAAAGCAATTTCTTTGTATTTTGAAGGAATTAGAAAACAATTGATGCTCTCTTTCATTACTTTTATGAAATATTTAGTAAATACTTGTGTTCGGAAGTAAACTTGTGCTAGAATCATAACAGTATGTTACAATTAATGTAGTGAACTTATTTGACATTTAAATGTTGAAACTAAGATTATTATTGAGATTCTTGTGAAGCATTAGGCTACATTTTTCTTTATTGTTTACTAAGAGTTACATTATTTGACGAACTCAATACTGAAATAAGAAAGTCCATATGTTAATTGCTCCCATTGGTAATGTGCAATGCAGATTCGACTATTAGTGAACATCTGTCTTAAGAGATAACTGTGAATACTTTCGCTTTGTGATTCAATTGGTTCTAGGATGTATTAGTTGCCTTTATGATGGATTCTACTGATGTATGCTTTTACCCTTGATTATCTTCATAGCTTTAAATTGGTTCTAATATCCAGTAATTTTGCAGTAGACTAGAACCCAGATCAAGAAGCTTGCTTTGCTGGAAAGCATCGAGAGCGACCCATCGGAAGGTAATACTTCATATACTTTTAGAGCTAGAGGACTATTGGCTTTACTGATGGTTTATGCTTTTTATAATTTTAGAATCCTGTTTGTTAATGAGCAATCTACTCAGTCGAACCAAATATTAACGTGCAATATGACACTTGGTATGATGTGTAGTTGATGCTGTTGTGATTGCACAACTGCAATGTTTCACTTGAACAAAACCTGACAGATCAACGTCTGCCATTCTGTGACAACTGTATTCAAATATGAGTAATACAATTGAACTGACCACAACATCGTGGGCTGTTCACATTTTTCAGTAACATGGATTAACTGGTATATGATTTACTATCTAGATATATGAATTCCTTTTCCCCAGATCTCGCATTTCAGTGGGACTCTCACTGGGTGTTGTAGTTGTTTTGTATATGATTTCTTCTTGATGATAAAGCACATATTTTTTCAGCTTTCTCGCTTGAAAGTGAGGACAAGGAAATCCCAGTCGTTGCTGAACTTCGTTTCTTGTGGAAAATGTTTCTCATCCAACTCGCCTAAGTAGAACAAGACAAACTTTTAGCGGTTTAGCAAGAGTACAGACTACAGAATGCAGATTGATCCATATTTTACTTTGTAATTAGTCATCTTCTTGCCATTTACTAGGTGAAATTCCAAGAACTCAACCCTTTTTCCTTCGAATAAAATGTAATAGTTATTTCTGGCAAGACCATAGAAAGAATTAGATAAGAGTAGATTTCTCTTACCTCTTTCACTGAGTTTTCTTTTGAGGATTCCTGTTATTAGACCTCTCCTCTGTTGTTAAGATGGTCTCTAAAATATTAGTACTGAGCATACTCTGTCTGAAAGCCTCGGCTTGGGGTTTCATGACAATCTAGAAAGTTGTTGAGGCAACCTTCCAGAAAACACGACTTCCAGACTCCAGGGACTTGGTTGAGCCTCATTTTTGAACTTGTCTACTAATGCAACGAAAGCTCAGAACTTGGCAAGTCTTCTCTAATAATTCTTGACAATTATGAAATGGTCCCCAACAGAAGTTGGATGGGGTATGAGTATTAGTTGCTTCAACTGACAACTATTCAAAAAGATTAACTAGTCAAGCCTTTGCTTTGATTTGGACGTACACAACAAGGCAAAAGCTGTTATGACACAGGGAAGTCAATGACAAGAACAGCAGACACCGGGCCTAAACTTCAAGACAGCTTTCCTTTGAGTACGAACGCAGTGTCGAAAGTCCAAAGAACGTAGGACCAGAACGTACCAAGGCCGACATGCTTGTAAAGACCATGAAGGAGGACTGGGGATGTGAGTCCAAGTCTCCCATCAATTTGATCAGGTTGATGGTCTAGTTTCTAAATCTGAAATGGTTGCAGGATTCCAGATTCCTAAAGTTTGAGCTTCTGGAATTGAAATTCAACAACTGATTGATGACATTGATATGAAATTCCAAGAGCAATATGAAATGAACCCGCACAATTTCTACAAGTACATGACAAAGTCAAATTTGAGATGGCAGATAAGTCTTTAATTAAGCCAATATCATGACTTCGCTGATCATTACTCCATGGGTGAGTAATAAGCTTACTTCACATTTTAGTAAAATTCTGTGGTCGGTCTCTTTGAATATTGGTAAGTGATAAAGATCAGCAGCCACAAGAATCTTTGTACGCTCGCCAACTTCTTTTACGTGTTTTCTTTCCCTTCGTTCTCTGGATTTGGAAGAAGAAACAAACACAATGGGGCAATACCGTAATCGTCACGGACAGATCAGACTTAAAGATGAATACGCCTTTTGCTGGTTTTTGTTTTTGTTTTCTGGAGAATACATCCCATTTTCATTTCCTTTTTCTAAGATGTTTATAGATGAGAAACAAATGATCAGAATAAATAAGGTAAATTAACTATGACAAATTTTATATAATTATTTTGACCTAATTTTGATAGCGAATAATGTTAGAATAATTCAACATAAAATTTTTAAAAGTTCTTTTTTTAGTATCTTGAATATTAAATAGTATTTTAAAAGTAATTTGAAATAATAAAAACATTAGAATAAATAAAATAAAAAAGTTCAATTCTTCGTATTGAAAAATCGGGGCAATATTTGATCCCGCACACAGCCGAATAATTACAAAACTTTTTGTTTTGATTTTTTGAAAACCAACGACACTTTAAATTCTATAAAATGATCAATAAAAATACCATAATAAAGCAAGAATCATAATTCATTATGTATTCTGAAGTTTGATTCTTTTCTTGTCCGACCTCTAACGGTATTAACAGAACAAGTTAAAAAAACTATGTTACTATTACATGGAACGGTTAAGCAATCAGTACTACCTTCCTTAGAGTTGTTCTCTTAGAACTTAAGTCTACTTATAATATGTTCCGAATATTTTAGTAATTTAATTGAAATTAGATACTGATTATGTTTAAATAAGATATAATATATCATATTGATCATTGTTTGTTAAATATTTCATATTTAATAATAAAATTTTCAACTTTACAATCAAATCCAATTTGATTAAAATATCTTTTCTCTCTTCAATCTGTTCTTTATATGTGACCTATTAGGTTATCAAATATATTAACAATGAATATAAATTATAACCCTAAATTATATTTAAGATTAGATAAATTACACTTTTTTAATTTTATCTTCAATTATCAAATTAAACAATTTATATCCATATATCAAGATTAACGTTTAACAACACATCATAACCACCCAAAATATTTAAAAATATCAAAGTGGTTTTGAATAACTTTTCTATATATGATTTTTTGTATAATTTAGTTATTTTATCATATAATGTTCCTACTAGACATAGAATATAAAATTAATGTATATTCTATTTTGAGTTCAATCATATTCGTTCTCCATCATTAGCTATTAATTAAATTAATGATATTTGTGAACCATTTACAAAACGTCATTTCTCCTTGATCAATGATTTTTCATATAAATAATAATCGAAAATAATGAAACTTTCTCTCTAGTTACTTTAGGGATAATGTACTATCTCCATACAACTCGTGTTACTTTCCATAACTACCGATTGAGCTATCCTTGACTAAATCAGGTTATAAGTAGTATTAAAATATTCCCCTGTACAAGATGACTTTAGAAATTTTAAGTCAAATGATCACTTATGCAATCATCACAATGAGAATATTTGTAGGCATACCAATAATATTCTAAATGGATTTATCATAAGAAGTCAGTTTAGTGAAATTGTTTTATAACAAGCACTCACGTATTTATTTAAGTATCTCCTACTTTAACATACGAGATCGACTATTTCTCGCATAAAGAAAAATATAACATGTGCTAAATTTTTAACGTTTTATTAATGTTCAATTTCAATAGAAGAGTTACTAAAAACAATTTAAGAATACTATAAGCTAAGAATGTATCAAAACCCTCGTAAAAAAAAAGAACGTATCAAAACTGATAATCAGATTTTGCTATGTAAAGTCGAAAGATACACGACAAAACTGTGCTGCCGGAAATTGGTTGCCTGGAGAATCATTCAGATGTGTCAACTTGGAGTCTTTGGAGTGTTAGATCAATAAAAATTAACTGATCTATTTGAATTTATGTAAATAATGACAGGTGTATGTCAAGCAATTTTTAAAGATCATACTTAAATTACACTGGTAAAAACCGTAAAATTAGCATATGATAAAGATAAAAGAATTTAAAATATAATTTACAGGAAATTGTGTTTATCCAATAAACAATTAAACTTTAATTGAAAAAATTAATTAGTGTATTTTAGTTTTTAAAAATTGGTTAATTAATTAATAAATAGGTTGATTGTTGATTATTAAAATTAATTAAACTCAAAAATTCAGTGGGCTAAATTGATTGTGTTTTAGGAGGCGCTTAGTTCACAGAGGATAATAAATTGAGAATAGGAATGAATATAGTAAATAATGAGAATGAAGTATTGCTAACAATGAATCTCATTCCTCTGACAATCCAAAGGAATAGAGTATTGCTGAAAATGAGAGAAAAAAAATGTGACCTCTTCAATGATAGGTTAATGCTAAATATGAGCTTTCATTTCATACCCATATCTTTTTTCTCATTACCCTAAACGAGTACACCCTTATTAATTAGTGCCAAGAGAAGGATAAACCATATCTCATACTCTTTCATATTCAAAATAAGTGTCATTTTAGAGAGATGCATACTTATAAAAAAAAACTAGTGAAATGTTTGATATATCCTTATTAATTGCATGTTGAATTGTCTTGAAAATGTAATCTATATAATTAAGATATGAGAGAAATTAAAGGGTAATTTTAGAAATAAAATTATAAACATACATGAAAAATCGTGAACGACACTTATTTTGAATAATTAAAATCTTTCTAAAATGACACTTATTTTAAATAAGAAGGAGTACTAGGTAATTGTTGGGATTTATTCCTCTATAAACTAGCCAACTCCCATCATGTACACTAGCTTCTTCATTTGATCTCATAAATGCTTACCGCTGTAATCAGAATCAAGTTACAGCGGTAAGCAAATCCCCGTGAGGTTGGCATAGGTGACACATTCCTTCATCGCTTAAT
>JANZLF010000002.1:37482792-37495597 GCA_026546835.1 Erythroxylum foetidum
GAAAAAAAACTAAAAATAGTCTCATTAATTAATCTGAAAAATCTAATTAAAAAAGTACTTGTTTTTATAAACTCCAAATTTGAGCTTCTTATAAAATCTATATTTTAACTGTCAAAAAAATTATATCTATTAAAAAAGTACTTTTTTATTTTACAGAAATACTCATTTTTCTTAAAGGAAAAAAAATATTTATTTATACTCCGAAAGTTCAACGGAGGAGGCACTAACTCTAACCAATGAATCTTTTTCTATGTAGAATTATTTTGTAACTTGTGTGAAAAGAACAGCAGATGGTTTGATGCTGTGCTTATTACTAATCAATTTACTACATGCCTTGACACACTTACGTAATCATACAACGCATGCACCTTCTATAGTCATACGACTAGAACTAGAAGCAAACTTCCAATAAAATAATTCCATCCAATCCTGTTTAATTTTCAAAATGACAAGTCTCTAAATTCATATTTAATGTTCAAAACGACGTTATTTTAGACATTGAATAAGATTAGATAAGGTTATTTTAGAACGGATGAGTATAATAAAGTCAATCCATAATAATTTGAATATTTGTAGGCACTTAAGGAGATGGGTTCGTTCGTTACACGGATAATACACGTACTTGCGCTGCCTTGTTCATCAACGTGGACGTAGGAAGAGCACGGAAGAAGATTCGTTATGATGGTGAATCCTGGAATGTTCCACCGTATTGCCCAAGCCATTGACCAGAAATGAAGAAGATGGCAAATTGGACCAGAGGGGTGTTTCCTCTGAAAAGAGCTTGGACTTTGTTGCTTTTTTGATAGGAGAAGAGAACCTTGGACTTTATGGAGGCTATGAAAGGGACCCCCTTCACAAGCCAAATTCCAAAGGACGCTGTGCATTCTTTGACCAGGGGATCATAGCAAGCCAATCCTTTGAAGGCCACGCTCAATGATTGGCCATTCTTTTACAATTTGATTAAGAAAAAGAATAAGTTTTCTTTAATCTTGTTTAATATCAGTTAATCCTGAACTTTTATTTTTTGGATTTACACTACTAGGCCGACTCATCCGATTCAGGATTTAGTGACGGTTAAAACTCTTCGCTCTTACTTGTGAGTGTGTTTAGTGAAGATCGAACTCAAGAACTCTTCGCACATACGTAGCCAACTAGGTCACAACCCATAGGTAAGTTAATCCTGAACTTTGATGTAGCTAATTCTAACATTTTTTATAAGTTGTAACAACTTACATCCAAATCAACTCAACATTGTCATTCACTCTTTAAAAATTAAGGTTTTTCAAATCAAATAGGAAGTTAAACTAATAAAATAAAAGATTTAAGGTTTAAAAAGTTAAATAGCTATTAAATTGTTATAAAATTAGATAAATTTTAAATAAAATTTGAAAAATAATTTAAAAGATTGTCTTTATGAATCAAATAGTTTGAAGTTAATTAAAAAAGAGATTGTTAGAATTTATAATGGACCTACAGGCCCACACGAGAAGGAAAGTTAGACTACATATAAGTCTAAATGAAGTTCCATCCTAAAACCAATTGGTGATAGGCGGAGTAGCCCACTAGACTTATATAAGTCTTATGAGAGAACCAACTCTAAAAGCTAGCTTAAAGGGTGGGAGAGCTCATAAGCTTATAAACTCTACATCAGTTTCTTTTATTACCGATGTGAGACAATTAAACCATAACATTCGTCCCTCTATAAATGACCTAATTGATCACGACTCACGACCATGTTTGTCACAGCTGGCACTTTCAGGCCACCACTCTAAGACCGTCTCTGATACCATATTATAAGTCTTATGAGAGAACCAACCCCAAAAGCTAGCTTAAAGGGTGGGAGAGCTCATAAACTTATAAACTCCACGTCAGTTTCTTTTATTACCGATGTGAGACAATTAAACCATAACATTTATTAAATTTTTTAATATAGGTAGAGTGTAGAGTCTACTAACAAGAATTGAGCTTGGGTCAACCATTGTCCAAACAACTAGAACTAGTTGTTTGGATAGTTAACCTTTACTACTTATAAACCATTTAATATTTTCATGTCTAGGCAATATGGAACACTCTAACACTCCCCCTCAAGTGCAACTGGGGCTGGACATCCAGTTGTTACTTGAAATATAAGCAGTGGTAACCGGACCGGACCGCTGGGACTAGACATCTAAACAGATAACCGGGAAATTAATAATCCGAACCAAACCTGCTCTAATACCATATTGAATTTTTTAATATGAGTAGAGTGTAGAGTCCACTAACAAGAATTAGGCTTAGGTCAACCATTGTCCAAATAACTAGAACTAGTTGTTTGGATAGTTAACCTTTACCACTTATAAACTATTTAACATTTTCATGTTTAGGTAATATGGGACACTCTAACAGAGATTGTTAAATGAAAATTAATTGATTTATAATAATATATTTATTTATAAAAATTAATCAATCTCTTAATAAATTAATTAATTTTTAACGATAAAAATAATTAAAATAAAGCAAAATATTTAAAAATTAAATGATTCAAAAAATAATTAATTAAATAACACCTTTTATAATTTATATAACAGGTCATCTGCATAGAACCTCCGAATCCAGCTTCATAAATGAATGTATTTAGGACCATTAACATAAAAAATTTAATGTTTAAAAAATTAAATCATTGTGGTAAAATTCGGTAAATATTAAATTAATTTTAAAAATTTTAAAAATAATTTAAAAATTATCTTTATAATTTAAACAATTTAAAATTAATCAAAAATTATATAAAAAAATTAAACAGTTCAAAATTTCTTAATCAAATTTATATAAGACTTCCGAACCTAACTACATAAATGCTTATATTTAGGACAATCAAGGGCCCAGAGAAGCCTGATTGGCTGGAGAGCCGGCCCTTTTTAAAGTAGTCAAGGCCCAAATATCCGGAAATGGAAACATTGGGAAGAATAAACAAACAAAATTGTTTTTTTTTTAAGTAGGATGATGTGAAAAGGGCAAAAGAGGTTTGGACCGGGGCAGTGCCTCGTGGGTGGCGAACATGTGGGCCATCATGTGAGCCCACCATTTTAACGGACATGATTCAGACTACCGTGGAAGAGGTGGTCCCCACTCATCTGTGCACACACACAGAGGTCAAAGTGGACCCCAATTGGTGGTGTTGTCGTGTTGATCTAATAATAATAATAATAATACTACCCCCGCAATCGTTGGGACGAAGTTAAGAAAAAAGCATTTTTCTTTTGTTAAATTTAAATGGCAATCCCGGACCGGACCCGAATACGAGTGGGATTGCAATCCAGTTCATTGATGAACGGTTGGAGTCCGCGGCGCACGTGCGGTGTTATAGTTGAATTTACGGACAATGACTGCTCTGCGTTGCATGACTTTGACGAGTCCAAATTTTCTATCTAATTTTATGATATTTTATTATATTTTATAAAATTTAATTATTTATTTATGTGAATCTCTCGTGAATCTTGCATTAATAAACTAAAATCTCACATAAATGAATGATTAAAATTTATAAAACAAAATAAGACATTGTAAAATTAGACCCAATTGTAACTGTGGCCATGACCCACCTTCTTACATACAGTTTTACTCTCTCCGTGAACAAGAACATACGGTAACATGGGTACATGTTAATTTTGGGGACAAAGCAAGGTGGTGACCTCCCAAATCACGTTCAATTGTGCATTAGCTTATAGGTGTCATTATACCCCCTTTCTTTTGCATGTCAAAAACCAACATTAGTTGAATTGGGCAGACCCACATGGATAGGCAGGGTCACGTGAAGAAGCAAAGTAGCAACATAAGGTGGTGGTTTAGGATTAAACATATCATCTTATGTCATGTCGTAAGAACACATGAATATATGCATTCTATACAAGGGATCAAATTCTCTGTCTAATATTATAGTGTCTCATTCTATTTCATAAATTTCATCTATTTATTTATACAGGTCTCTCGTTTATTTATATGAGACCTGCATAAATGGATGAAATTAGAGAGAAGATCCGAACTATGTATGTTATTATAAGTTAACTTACAAAGCTGACAAAAGTGACAGACTGATCCAACCCATCCCACAAACTGATGAAATAAAATATCACCCTTACCTTACCTGGGCCTGCCACTCAGGCAACGTATTAGCTTGGCACATTGGTCAAACCCAAACCCTACTTTCGATGCTAGTCAACTTTACGTTACCCTTGGGCCTTGCTTAAGCTGCTTACACGACGTCGTTTTTGTTGCCGCCCGATCCCTTTTCTTAAAAGCCTAAACACGTGGGACAAACCCCTTCACTTTAATGGTCTTATGGTAAATTTCGACTCTTAGGAGGGCAATTGCCCTACCGGCATGTATTTAGCTCACCTTCCCCAACCCACCTCCTTCCTTCAGTATAATTGCTTGCGACTCCCTCACTAACCAGTCCGAAAGCGAAAATGAAGACCTAATCAAAATATAATTCGCTGTTTGTTTCTTTATCATATTTCCTGGGAGGGGCCTCGTTCTACGGCGTGATCGCTGCTGTTACTGATATTGAGAGTGAAAATGACGTCAGGGACGAGAATGCCGACGTGGAAGGAGCGAGAGAACAACAAGAGAAGAGAGAGGAGGAGGAGAGCGATCGCCGCGAAGATCTTTGCTGGGCTGAGAATGTACGGTAATTACAAGCTTCCCAAGCACTGTGACAATAATGAAGTCCTCAAAGCTCTCTGCAGCGAAGCTGGTTGGACCGTCGAAGAGGATGGTACCACATATCGAAAGGTAAAAACCTAAACTCTAAATGTGCGCTTTAGCTCTCTATTTGATGCAGACGATAAGTTGCGCCGGCAGTGTCAGATTATCGGTTTTAATTAGATCTGATTTTTGATTGCTTCCTTCAAGTGATCGGAGCTGTGACTCAATTTTGTTTTGTTTTGTTTTTGTTTTGTTCATGATCTCTAAAGTTTTTTGGGTGTGCTAACGCGCGCCGTTCCTATTAGCGTATGATAGCTTCTCGGCTAACGCGTTATGATGGACGGTCGAGCTTGTTTTTGCTACAATATACTTTTTTTAATTTATTTTTTCAATGCACGGAACACGAGATCGAAAGATTCGGTCTGCGTCGATGTTTTGGTAGGAACATGGTGGACAGGGAACTCAGAGAGATAAGTAAAACCTCGCGACAAGGTTTTGGACCAAACTGTCCTTCCTCTGTGAACGAAATGACACGTCGGTTGTTCCGTTTGACGGAAGGGCATTGTCGTGATTTAACAGCGTTTGTCTTTTTAATGACACGTCGGTTATGCCGTTCAACGGAAGGGCATTGTCGTGATTCAACAGCCTTTGTCTTTTTAATGCAACTGATGTTTCGATGTTTGCGTCTTTTTTTCCCCTACTTTGAGTTCTCACTCTGACGCCTCTTCTGGAGATTCCCCGTACTTTTTCTGCATTTTCTCGTGAACCGTGAATCTACCTTAATTACTCTGAGGTCGTTTAGGACTTTTTCAATGTTGGATTCTTGCATTAGCCCCCGTGATTCCCGGAAAATGCAGAGAAATTTGGAGGTGGGTCTAAAAGTAATTGCCCTGATCAGGGTTACCATGGAATAGTGCAAAGGGAGATGCTTTTTATGACTTTTATGATTTGGCTACTTTTGGTTACTGGGGATTCGGTGGCAACTTGGAACTTCTTGTTTTACTAAGCTTTGGTGATGAAAGGATGAGAAAGACAATCCTTCTTCTTTTTCGTCTTTTGGGTTTTCAATGGGGCAAATTGTGGGCGGAGGGAGATATGGGGATCCTTGGATGCCCTTTCTTTCGAAATTATAGTTTAGGAATATAAATGAAGCGTGTTTAGGGTGGTTAGGGTGTCTTTGTGTGTTCGATTATTGTCGCAGAAACATGTGGGGAAAAATGGCGTGTCGTGGGGTGGAGTATATGGATAACGCCATCTTTTTAAATTAATTTCTCGTTAACAAAGTCTTTGTCGGGTCGCGATTACTCTAATTCCCCACCATCTTTTCACCACTTGTTTTTTGAAGTCGTGGACGAACCCAGCCTTAGTGAATAGTGGTTAGGACTTAGGAAGTTTCATATTTATCGCTTGTTAAGGCAAGGCATTTTGGTAGCTTAGAGTAATAGTGTTAGTGTTAGTTATGTCCACGAGAGTTGGTGTGGTGTCCTTCTTGAACGTGTGATGAGATCTGGATAGGAGCCAACTGTCACTGGTAGTTTGGCTGTGATATTGGAATTGACACTTGGATATGGAATATCTTCTAATGTGAAAAATTTTCTCGCTGATCATTTATGATTCAACCAGAGGCTGAAAACCAATTTCTGCTGGAGACCAACACCCTAAATAAAAATTGCGAAGAGAAAAATGAAAACGTTGATGGTTGATACAGTTGATGCCCTTGGCATGGCACCAGTCAACGGTTTGTTTGGAAAGTGCATCGTATTAGCAAACCCCGATCCTCATTCCTTAAACCACTGCCCTTTGGAATCAAATCGGTTTTAAGAATCAGAGCTTGCCATTTCCTCTTTAAAAATATATTTGGAAGCTGTTACTAATAGTCTTTCCCAACTCAGTTTCCACTGCCCTGGCCACTTAATCTGGCACAACTGGTACTAACCAAAAATATAAGATGTTAAGTTGACCATCTTCGTGCAAGGGAACATATGTATGCACAATGGCTGGAGATTATTTTTTCACTTGCTACTTTTAGTTGTATGTTATTTTTCTTGTAGGTGTCATTTAGCATGTGAAGACATTTGATAGTAGCAGAAGAATGACTAGTGAACCTCCCTTCACATATAGAAGGATCCTACTTGTTTCTTAAACACATTGAAGAGTTAATATTGAATAACACTTCCATCCTTAAAGAATGGAAAATCTTCGATTAATAGGTATAGCGGCTGCTTTCATTCTAAAACATGCCCTTGGATCCTTTGATGTGCTCAGGATTATGACTAGAATTGGCGGGCTGAGCTTACTTAGAGTTGTTTATTTTCTTAGAACAACACTATCTCCTAAATTTTAATGTGGTTAGAATCTTTCAAGAGAAATTGAAGGTTTCGCTATGTTAGTGTACATGAATTTGAACTTGTGAAATTGAGGGGCTATGAAGTACTATTCAAGTGAGTGCGGGATATAATGGTGTCTTTTCATGTTATCTAGTTACCATGATATGACCCACAAATTTTGTTTGATATTTCACTTCTGTAACTTGTTTGCATTTCTACAGGGTTGCAAGCCTGTAGAACCTATGGACATTGTGGGAGGGTCTACTTCAGCTAGTCCATGTTCATCCTATCAACCAAGTCCATGTGCGTCCTATAATCCAAGTCCTGCCTCATCTTCTTTCCCCAGTCCTGTAGCATCTCGTTATGCTGCCAATGCTGGTTGCAATGCCGATCCCAATTCCCTTATACCTTGGCTGAAAACCCTCTCATCTAGTTCATCTTCAACCTCATCTAAGAACCCTCACCATCTTTACATTCATACTGGCTCCATAAGTGCTCCAGTCACCCCTCCCTTAAGCTCCCCAACTGCCCGAACCCCACGCACTAAAAATGATTGGGATGACCCAGCTGCTGGCCCTTCGTGGTTAGGACAGAACCACACTTTCTTGCCGTTGTCAATGCCCTCCTCTACTCCGCCAAGCCCTGGCCGTCAGGTCCTGCCAGATTCAGGATGGTTCACTGGCATCGAGATCCCTCAAAGTGGACCATCTTCACCCACATTTAGCCTAGTATCACGAAACCCATTTGGCTTTAGAGAGGAGGCATTATCAGGAGCAGGGTCACGCATGTGGACTCCAGGGCAAAGTGGGACGTGCTCTCCGGCAGTTCCCTCTGGTCTTGATCAGAATGCTGATGTTCCAATGGCAGATAGTATTGCAGCTGAGTTTGCATTTGGAAGCAATACAACAGGCTTGGTAAAACCGTGGGAAGGAGAAAGAATACACGAAGAATGTGTATCGGATGATCTTGAGCTCACACTTGGGAACTCAAAGACCAGGTAAATTGGTATGGATCTATATGGCCGAGCCTTTCGCAAGGTCTTCCAATATCTTTATTTGTCTTTATTGAAGTGGCAATGATTTACTTTGTTTTGTACAGGTAAAGAGGACTAATAGAAGAGATGCTTTGAGAGAGTCATTCATGGATCTGTTCATATGGCTTCTTCTTCCCTTAATGACTTCGTGTGAATGACTGCCTGTTCTACATGTTTTGGTTGGCAAGGTAGCTGAGTTAGAAGTACAGTGAGTAGGACAACCTGTTTATTCTTTTTACCTTTAGTTTCGACAAAGAATCTCAAATTGGATTACATATATTTCTTGGTGGTGACTTTCCCCCTTCAATTCAATCAATTTGCTTGCCATTTTCATTTAATTTTTTTTCCTTACAGGAGTTTCATTTATAGCCTTGATATTCTGTATGATGTTGGCTTTGTGGTTGAATAGCCTTTGGATTTCAAGAGCATTACTTCCCTGTGTGTATCAGACACATTTCTGTTCCTCCAATGTGTTATCGTTGCATTTGAATACAAATGGTCCTTTAAAGTTTTTTGCCACAACTAACCCAAGATTGAACAGATGAGCAAAGCTGAAGGCACGTAGGTAAAATTTGATCAACTTTGACTTTTACATGTAGAAAAGGATAAAGTTGAAACATTGTTGTCCTGAAAAATATCATGGGGCTTTTGGCGCATGGAGAAAAGAATCCAATATTTGGACTGAGACTCAAATATTGTAATAATTGTATTTCGGAAAGTTGCAAGTTTGAATTGGTTACTATGGCATTAGCCTGTTTGTCCAGTGAAAGGAGTAAAGAGATCTCAAATATCTGAGAAACAAGTTGAAGCAACTGAGTGGTCAGAGGAATTTCTAACTATACTGAGGGCATTTGAAGGGTCTTAAGGCACAAGCTAACTTTTTTCTTTTCTGGTATTTTACTTGCGATCTTAGTTCATAATTTCTTCAACCATACCACTTGCTTGGAGCAGATGACGAGACATTAGCAGACATTAGGATTTTGGTTGAACAACTTTTTCCCTGTTCAGAATCACTAAACAAGGCAAAGATGAATTCAAAAGCATGCTCAGTCAATTGCGAAAATGATGGTGTAATCATGCTTTAGTAAGCACTAGGCTACATTTTTTGACTTACATAATGACAAGCTGGATAAATTGAATTCCCAAAGCATCATTAGGATAAGATAATGGCCCCAGCTGGTCTTCAGCAGAGTTGTCATTACATTTTAGGCAATCTCCTTATACTCAAAAGGAAGAACGCCCACTTTAGGTATCTCCACACTTCAGCCCGATATTGTGTGAGTGAGGTATAAATTACGGTTTGATCCTAGTCAACTTCTAGAGAAGGTGGCCCAATATTCGGTGCGCACAAGGAGTCACCACATTGGATGAACTCTCACATTACCGCTGTCAAAATTCGAACCCAAGACCTTATACTCACTTTCCTTCTCAATGACCAGCTGGACTACCCGGGCGGGCAAAAGCAATCTCCTACTTTGCCTTCAGGGGATGTCCTGTTTTTTTTTTTGACCAGTGAATGCCTGACGAGGGTAATCCTATCAGCTCTTACGAGAAAGACAAGTAAAGCGGAGGGGAGAGATTTGTGTAATTGCCTTGTATCGCTAAATGAATGAATATTTAAGTTAATGCCTTTGGAAAGTTTCACCTATACCTATGTGCAGGTCTGGAAAGAGCATTATACACATCCAAATAGGTTTATCTGTGCATTTATGTACAGGAATTGAGATCATTTTTGAACAACTTGAGGCTTCGTCTTCAGCCTCTCCTTAGACCGCCAGCGGAACAAGCTGTACACAACATCAACGACTTCATATGGGTAAAGAATATGCTGAAGAATCGCTATCTGTAAAAACACACATCGGAGAGTGCTTCTAGTTTGATGCAACACATTTAGGATTCCAACCAATCACATCTCTAGCTTCTGATAGAGGCTTGAGAGAGCATGATAAAGAATTGCAGCAGCAGGAGGCTTGGGCAGTGTGCCAAGGAGTATATCTGATGCGGTTATTGATTGGCTACCATAGAACCTGCAATTCTCTTGTGATCGAGTGGCCACAATACTCCCTTCAAGTGAACAGCCAACAAATGCTCCTGCACATTTAATCATCAACAAGTAAGCAGATTTAGGAACATCATCGTGTAAATGGAAAAATCATAGGAGAAGAAGTTTTAGTCTTTAGGTGCCATAAAGCTTAGTTTCACTTGAGGAAAATATCAAATATGATAACATTTTAGGAAACCAATGTGATAGACATTGGAATCTTTATTTAAGTTTTCTATCATTATATCATTTGCAACAAACAACAATTCCCAATGAATAAAGCCATACCTTTACTGCAACTGTATGTATAGCAAGCAGCAAAGCCACCGTCACCAGCTCGTAGACCAGCTTCAGCTGCCCTTCCGATAATGCCAACAGCAGCACTCAAACCAGCCCCTAATGAAAGGTGTGCATTGCCACAAAAGGTTTTCACAGCATCTTTTGTCCTCAGCACTATTATGAAATCTGTCAATTCACCCCCAGCCTGCACAAAATTCAACCATTGACAGGATAGCACATAAGAAAGAGTGAGAAGAAAGAGGAAAAAGAGATGCCAAAGATTCCACGTTAGGAACATGTAAGTTCCACATCTCTCAAGTGAAGAATATGCACATATCCACAGTTATATAATAATTTGGAAGAAGAACATCATTTGAACAGGATCATACAAATGCAACTCCTACAAAAACTGAAGAGTAGGGAAAATTTGGAGACAAATGTACATTGTATAAAACTACTTGCAGGGTCTGGAAATGAAATATATGGGAATATTATTATAAACGGATATCACAAATAAAAAAATTTGATATCATAAGACCTAGATATGGATATTATAGAAAAGCAATCACCTGAGCTCCCCATCCCATACCAAATGTAGAAATGGCTGACGGTGGAGACCAGGAGCTGTCTTCTCTTCGAGCAATCACAAGCCCTGTTCCAATATTATATGTGACAACTGCCCCAACTTTTACAACAGTAATTATCGCAAGACCTTTAGCTTGTCTCAATATGGCATCTGGGATTGACTTTTCAGGTTTTATGGCCCCTACCTGACAATATAAATGAATGAGCTAACCTTGAAACAAAGGTGCATGAGTAGGAAAACTCAAATCAATAGCCTATCTGTTTATTTAACTGCATGTAATTTCTCATTCATCAACTATTGTCGACAAAGAACACCGTGAAATCATAGCTCTTACCCTATTATAACCACGAATGGTATTTGTTGCTTTATAAATTTCATATTCCATACTTCGCCCCCAAGGAAAATTAACCCAGGACCTCAAAGTACTAAGGTCTGTAAGGTCTTGGGCTGGCAACTGGGCAGCATTGCTTACTTGGTCCATCAAATATGGCTGAACGGACTCCAGCCGCACACAACATACATCACATACTCGTTGAGGATCTGAAACACGAAATTTCACAGGCATCAAGCTCCTTCCTTTTGAGCACTCACTACAAAATATTCCTCCACAAAACCTGCAGTGATGCCTGGAACACATGATGGGATGAAAACGAACACTGCACAGCATACAAGAAGAGGCAGCACTGTCAGCCAGCCATTTTGGTGGTTCTGCTTCAAGAATTTCCCTCACATTACCAAAATTGGCCTCTGAAAGAGTGTGGGCCATCTCCTGCCAAGCTTGCTCTAGTAGAGGACTTGATAACCATGAAAATTTACACGCATGGACATTTCCTGAAGTTATCGATTTAACCTTTCCGCGAGCTGCAAGTAGCATTTCAACAATCACATCCCACATTGTAAACTCCTTCTCTTCTTCGAGGAACTGATTCCATCCCAAATCACCTTCAGGAAAATAACCACCATTGGAGTGAAAACCTCTTGTCCACTCTATATGATCATTTTCCAACATAGGGGGAACAGAAACAGGTATCCAAATCCCAGTTTCTTCAGGGAGCGGTGATTCGTAGAAGAAGTATTTCCCCTTCTTTTGTTGGCCAGTTTCGGTTTTTCTATTGGCATGATTCTCTTCCCCAGTTGTTTGAGGTAATTCACTTTCATATTCTTTAGATGGTGACATTGTCTGGCTCCTATGTTCAATAGCTAATGCAGTTTCACAGTACTCTCTTTGTTTTGAAACCTCTCCAACTCCCTGTCCAGAAAGAAATAAAAACTATGAATAAGAAGTTGAAATTTTGTTTCTTTTTCTTTTTTATAGAAACAAAGGAATTTCCCCAGGGAAATAAGCAATTTCTTCCCAAAAAGGATTGGCAAACCACAAACAACCCTGGGAAAAGAATCAGGGCAACAAGGCAATCATATTCAGCAACATCTGTATCCCCAATCTCCTGGAAACTGAAATCAAGAATCTTAATAAAATGCCAAGCATGGACACCGTGATCAATGAGGGTTTTCAATGCAGAATACTTCTCCAGTGTATTGCACTACGATATGCAGTATTTCATTTCATTTTATTTTTTAGCTTCTTACAGAAAATGAAATGATTAAAATGCACTTAGTCATAAAACTCAAGTCCTGCACGGACAAGCAACCCAATAAAAGAAAGAAACTATTTTTTCCTCACAGTCCAAATTGAAGTTGGACAAGCTAAAAATTACAAAACCAAAGTGCAAAAAGGAACACAAAATTTCCGGAGATTACGCACCAAGCCTTCAAATTCCCAGAATCATAAAAATAACAACACAAAGTTACCAAAGAAACAGGCTGCTAATACAATTCAACGGAAAGCTACTAGATTCAAA
>JANZLF010000002.1:37499568-37513630 GCA_026546835.1 Erythroxylum foetidum
ATTCAAAAGAAAAGAGAGGTGAGTGTCGAAATTTCAAGGAGAAAAAGAGAGAGTGGTTCGGCAAAGAGGAAGAAGAAGAAGAAGAAAAGAGTTGGGTTTTGTTGTTCTCTTGCTTGGGAGAAGTGGTTTTAGAGTTTCTTGAAGAAGAAGAAGAAAGAGGAAGAGGTTATCATCCATTGGAGATAAGAAGAGGAATTCGTGGGTCATCTCCCAAGGTAAGGAATTTCGAATTTTTGTGGGTTTTATGTTAGAGTTTGTGTTTCTTGCTTCCAAAGGGTGGTGTGAAGAGAGATTCATGAAAGAAAAAAAAAGAGTTATGAAGTTAAGCTAAAATTCTGATTTGCGTGGGTTTCTTATAGGTTAGAGGATTTTTGAATTTTATTAGTTATTTAGCTAAGTTTTGATGCTAATGGATTGGATAAATTATGGGTAAGATTTTATGGAAGTAATTTCATGTTTTTGTTTCCTAAAGTTTGTGAATTTTGTTATCCTTTAAGATGAAATTTTGCCTTTCATGTTAAAATTGGTGGTTTGAAGAGTGATTGGTGAAGGAAGAAGGAAAGAATAAGAAAAGAAAAGAAAAAAAATCAGATTTGAGGGCTTGAGATTTTTGAAAATTCTGATGAGTTTTGAGGGAGGATTTTAGTTAATATAGCATAGGAAAGGTATAGGAAAAGTTTAGGTGAGATTTTAAAGGTTGAAAGTCAAGTTTTGTACCATTCTTGAAAATTCCAGCATTGGTATTTGATGTTAAATTGGGATTATTGTGCTTATGAAGGTGAATTGAGGCATTAAAGAAAAAGGGAAAGAAGAAAGGTAAGGGAGGTTTAAGAAAATCAGAATTTATGGGTCTCTTTAAGGCATGAGATTCTTGAAAATAATTGATATCATTGAGATAGGTTTTGAGTCATGTTTTCCATTCTTTTAAATTTTTCCAGCCTTAAATTCTCTTGGTAAATTGGGAATTTTTATGCTTGATGAAGGTTTAGAGAAGCTATTGGAAGTAGAGGAGAGGAGGTTAAAAGAAAGGTCATTGGTCCGAGAATAAAGCTTAAGGAAATTCAGGTGGGTAATGCGTTTATACTTTGAATTAGAGGCCAATTTGTGTGATTTTGGAAAATCAAGAAACAAAGTATTTGGTTGAAAATTATGATTTTCGAATGACTAAATCCAATGTTTTTGAAATGATTTGAAATTATCATTATCTGAAATGTTTCGACAAATTTGAGAAAATTGAAGCTTATGTGACTAATTCGAAAGTGTTGCATTCTTTGTGTGATTAGATTATGTGTGATTAGATTATGCAATGTGCATGTTATGTGAAATTGTATGGCAAGTGAATGTTATGTGAAATTGTAAATGCCATTTTGCGATATGACATAATATGCGAAAGTTAAGTTTCGAAATGTGCCTTCGGGCAATCCGATTTGCAAGCATGAATTATATGATTATGTGTTTTGTTTGGGCGAGAGAGTAACGTCCTGTTAGTCACGTGCACGTCGACGTATAGCCTTCTCCCGGCTGCCCGCTTTGGGCCTACGAGATCCGGAAACGGATCCGTCCTGTTTACGGTATAACCTTCTGGTTATCCGTCCTGTTTACGGTATAACCTTCGGGTTATCCGTCCTGTTCTACGGAACTCTCGAGCCAATTGATTGTGCACAGCATCTTTGCATGATTATGAATAGTGCATGCATTGATATATGTATTATGTGTTACATTCGGAAAAGGTGCTGCATTCATATGTTGAATTGTTCCAATTGCGAAGAATTTGAGATTTTGAAGAACTAAGTATTTGAGGCTTTCGCCTGAGGAATTATGAAATTATTTATGATTATTTTGGGAAGTTGAAAATGTTTGATAAATTTCTACTGCGAAATGTTTATACATGGAAAATAAGTTTAAAAGTGTTTTTGCTTCTGTTCTATTATAAACTTATTACCCACGGAGCCGTCGAGCTCACCCCCCATTTTCCCCTCCACAGGTTTTGAGCAAGAATCTGGGTCATCGCATCGGGATTGAGGCAACTCCGATGCATTTTGATGGTTTAGAAGTCATATGTTAGAAAACTAGATTTTAGATAGCATTTTGAAGCTAAAGAAGTACTTTGTGTTTTGTTCTTCTAGACTTTGATGTATTTGGGCTAAAATGCCTTTGAAGCATTGTATTTGCTTATTTTTGTGAAAATGTAAGAGTTTGAAGTGAAAGTGTATTGTATATGTTTCCTTTAATATTTGAGGTGTCAAAGGTAAAGTGTATTAAGCATGTATGATTGTATGTTTGGAATTGATAAAAGCAAAGATGAGATTGTATTTCAATTATGAGTTGGAAGTGAGTTGATGATTAGTTTGAGAAATGTTTAGAAATCTTAAGATTGTGATGTTGCTGCCCATTTGAGACAATTGAGTTGTTTTGGTAGTTGGATGATTGAAAATATAGAAGATTGAAGTGGTTTTATGCAGGTTTGTAGTTTGGATAAATGAATTTGAAGATTTTGGCTAGATGCATTTTTAGGGGAGATGCTGTCCAAATTTTCCTAAATTTGGGCAGCAACTTCGCTTAGGTTTTAGACCTCCTAAACGGTTGATTTGGATTAAGAGGTCTTCTGGAAGAATGTAGAACGTGTTAAGATCTTTAAAATGGTATAAAATGGGCCATTAGATGACTTAGGATGAAAAAGTTATGATCAATTGAAAATTGCTGCCACTAAGCATTTTGCTATTCTCGGATCACTACTCATATGGTATTATGGCCTGAACCTTCGGAAGGGTTTTTCGCCCCTTTTAAAGCGGGAATCGGTTTTTCCATCCTTCATGAAAGATGTAGAGGGTCTTTTCATCTTGCCATGGAGGTATGATATGTCTTATTCGGAGTTAGGAGTAAGAAGTTATGAGGGTCGGAATTTGGCTGATTCCTATTCATTTGGTCATTGTTACTAGTCATTTGGTCATTTCCAATTTTCCTCTTATAACTTATGCAATTGACTTCCGATTTTTCCGATTTTTGAACCATTGGTTTTCTCAAAAAATTTTCTACCCTCTCTCACAAAAATGTAAAATTTTCGGATTAGTTGAATTTTGTCGAAAATTTGCCCGCAAGTTTGTTTGAACCATTTGTCCGATTTGCCTTTGTTTTTGTTCTTTCGTTTCGTTTTTCGGTTGGAACCCGATTCATGTATAAGTATGAAGGTTTTGGATTAAGTAGTTGGATATCCGGTAATGGGTTCCAATAGTCACACCGTCATATTTTTTTATGTAAGTGTACAAAAAGAGTTGACAGGATATAAGCCTCATACCCATAGACTTTTCCTGTATAAGAATAAAACGTTATAAGTGAACTAGAATTTATAAAAATTATGACATAGTTTCCTATATTTTTATGATATTTATCCCCTGTTAAACAACGAAAATAACCCAACATAGCCATATATGGCATCTGACATTTATACTATTATTATTATCATTATTATCTATAATACACATATTTTCATTCTAACATTCATACATCAATTTAAATTGAAATATAACAAAGTAAAACAATTAGAATATAAGTGTAAACTTTAGATACTTATAGGTCTCTCTGTATACTCGTGGTGGGTAATTGATCCTCCCGTATGTACGAAAAGAATCTCTCCCCCCAGTTTTCCACTTCTGTTGGTCGAGTTACGCTCTGAAATGGACATTGTCTCAGGTGATGTCTAATATTGCTACCAACGACTCTATATTTTCTCATAAATATAAGACAGTCATATACCAGCTTTGTGTATCGCACCAATAAAGTTACAATAACGTGTACGTGCTTGTCTCTCCCATACTTTATGTATGATCACGTCAAATTTAGAATCTCCAAAATTTTTTTGAAATAAAAGGAAAAATTTGATAAATACTTATAATGTAATAATATTAATCTATTTAATGTATACAAATCAATTAAAAAAGAAAATAATTTTTTTATTGTACCTCTAACTCTTGAAAGTAAAATGCTTTTATGGCTTGAGAGATATTCTTCCATACATAACCCTTAGGATCAATCTTCTCCTTAAATTTAACTGTCATGATTCTAGAGCACGGTCTAGACGGAATCAAACTAATATAAAAATAATTAATTTTATACAATTTGCAAAAATTTAAACCTATAACTTAATTATAAACATATAGTGTTTCATGTAATTTCACTTATAGATTATTGATAATTGTTATGTAAGTTCTTGCATCAGGTCCTTCAACTCCAAGATGGCGGCCGTCTCCTTCATCCGCTATAGGGGTAATGGATAATGTAGGAGTGGTAAATGGTGTAGCATTAGGAACATTAGGTGATGTGTCATCTGCAACTGTAGTAGTTGGAGGGGGAGGATGTGATTCAATTGCAGCTGAAGAGTGTGATGGTTCACCTTGACAGTAAGTACCTCCAAATCGTTGTCTGAACTTGGGTCGCATTATATCACGTTTCCTTATTGGTGGCATATTTGTACCTGAAATTCATTGTTTATTAAATTTTCTAGAATTATAAGAATTTGAATTCAATATTTTACACAATATATTGAAAAGGAAATAAGGTGATTTGTTGAATATAATATTCTAGTACAAACTTTGAATTAGAAGGTAACAATTATTACAGCCATAAAACAAGAACAATAACAGTCCACACTCAATAGTACACAGTTTGAACCCTAACTAGTAGGAAGGTTGTTTGACAAATTCTTACAGACACAACAATAAATCAAATTTAAAGCTGAATCCTGTATGGCATCGATAAATGACAATGATACAATTATTTTCTTGGATTCCAATTGACATGAGAGTCGGTAAAGGTAAATGAGTCCCTGATGTCTGGATTCCCTAGAAGGGTCCTTACATGTTTGAATGCACAAATTGAAATAGTGATAGTTCTTCCCTCAGGTGCAGGGTTTTTAATACCTTTCTGCAACAACGTTTCCGCTATAGCTAAACTTCTAGAGGATACAATGAATGAGTCGCCATATTTAGTATGTAAGACAAACTATCTGGATGAACTACCTGTACAAACCGATTTACCTAAAACACAATCAGTATAGAACTTAGATATTGTTAGATTAGAAAACTGTTAAACAAACCAAAATTGGAGTGATATGCATGTATGAATGTCCAGGCGAGGTCTGTGGAATTGACGAATTTTCCAAAATAATCGATTTCTTTAATCCTTTACGAATTGTTATGACATTGCTTTTGCCTCCATGGGCATACATGTCATCTTCGAGATTCAAGGAAGCTTAAAACATGTAATATATACCATAAAATGTGAATATATATAATAGCTTCATAAAAGGAACTGCGATGTACATAATAGGGAATTGACGTTGTTCAGATGATACTAAATACCTTGAAGCAGAAAATCGACCATAGAAGGCAAACGATCAATAATATATCAAGTGGAGATTTTTCCTGCATTGTTAATTCCTGTAATAGGGACAATTTACCACATTTCTCCTAATGGAATGAATTAGTACCATCCCAAACTAGACTACATTCCTTGATTAAGAATTTGAATTCAATATTTTACATAATATACTGAAAAGGAAATAATTGATTTGTTAAATATAATATTCAATTACAAACACAAATTAATCGCTATTGTTGGACCAATGGAGGTTGACAAATTAAATCCTTGTATGTTTTGATAATAATAAAATTTAAAGAATTGGTTAAGAAATAATTTCAGGTATTTGGGATTGAAATTCGAATAAAGGATTTGTACAAATCAAGATTGCAATATTTGAGTATCATACTTCAACGTGCAAGAGATAAAATTCAAATCAGCATCTCAACAAACATAGATTTAAGATTATGTGAGATATGAACGTTGGAGTTAAGTACTAGTCGACTATCACGTTGCAAGTCAACTATTGACAACAGACCTGACAGTTGGTGAAATAGGCTAGTCGACCATCATGTTGCAAGTCGACTATTAATAATCAGATCTGTCAATTAGATAAATGGATTAGTTGACTATCATCATACTAGTCGACTATTCGAAGAGCGGAGATGAAATTTTCATAAAAACGTTGGTGCTAGTCGACTATTTCTTGAAGACAAGTTGACTATCATACATTAGTCGACTATTACATACCGACTAGTCGATTATCATTTGCAGCTGAGCATAATTGACTGTGTCAATTGATTTTAAACAGGAGAAAAATTGTCATATAATGGCTAAGAGCATTCTTCAATGGCTAGGAGAGTCCTACAACGTCTTAAAGCCTGCAAATAAAAGGATGGAACTTCAGAGGATTGAAACAGAAGTCCAAAGTGAAGCATTCTTGCCATCGTTCAAATTATCTTCATATTGCTCTTACTTTGCTCTTAGCAAATTCTAATTGTATTCAGCTGTACTGAGCTTTACTACTTCATTTCTATCATTATTATTGTGAGCTGAGTGATTAGAGAAAAATCACTTGAGAGGTAAGATATGTGCCAGGAAAACAAATCATTTGTAAGGTGTAGCTTGAGTCAGAAGGCAAGTTGAGTTGTAAGAGTTCACACTGAACTAAAAAATGTGTAGTAAAGAGCTTTGATAAAATCCTAAGTGGGAGCTTAGGTAGAGGATGTAGGTCTTAGCACCGAACCTTTATAAACACAATGTTTGTGTATCTTCTCTACTCTTTTACATTTCAATTTGCTTGTTTATTTCGTGTGTTTTAATTCTCTATTTTTGTAGAACTTTGCAAAAAGTTTAAAAGATCTATTCAACCCCCTTTCTAGATCATTTTCAAAGGTCCATCCCTCTTAGCTACAACTTATATTTCCTTTGTTTGAGAAATTGCCCCTTCCTAAAGTGCACCTAAAACTAATCACCAGGTTTAAAAGAAACCTCAATTGGCCCTTTATTTATTTACCTTGCACATTGCTTATTCCTCCTCACAATGTTAGCTCAAACTTTAGCATGCAAATCCCTAACAAACTCAACTTTCTTCTTACCATTTAAGTTTGCACATTTTGAAACACTTAATTTATTTTAAAAGAACTATTGACTAATTATCTTAAATCTTTTAATTAGCCGATGGTTTACTGTTTGACACATTAGCTAGTTGATGGTCTAATTGGTGCCACACTATTCATTTTATTTCGTTTATCATTTTAGTTTAAGATAGCTAAACTAAACCTTTAAGCTTTTGTGCATTATATACTCACACTAGTTTACCATAGTGATATATTAGTTGATCATTGTCTTTAAAAGAAAGATACTTTATGAACCAGAAGTTTGTGTAGGAAAATTGGCTGATATATTCATCAACCAATATCAAATATTAATAGGCTAATGTCATAAAACTAGCTAATATGACTAGTTTTTGTCTATGCAATCATTGTAGGTTATTTGGAGTTTATGAGCTATGGGAAGAATCTTAGGCATTAGAAGGAGTTTTATGAAGACTTTGAGAGAGTTTCACTATATTAATTTGTGTGTGTGCATGATACGAGCCCTTAATATACTATGTGATCGAGAAAGGAGTCTTGATTTGTATTTGACTGATTGAGATATTTATGAGCAATTGAATCATTTAGGGTTCCTCTTCACTTATGAAAAAGAATATTGTAAAAGGGTTCCTCTTCATCATAAAAAACGAAGATATGTAAGGGTTCCTCTTCACTCAAAGGAAGATGCATGTACAAAAGGCTCCTCTTCACCTATTGAAAAAGACGATATTGAATTTCTAAGTTGATTTTAAAAAGGATATGTTAAGTCAAGTTTTTTGGTTGAATTATTATAAATTAGTTTTATCTCTCTTTTCATACTCTTTTTTACTATTCTTGTAATTATTTTTTATAAAATTTTCATAATCATTTATTAGACTAGGCAATTTATTCATTAGTCTACATATAAGGTAAAAGGCCAAAACACACCATTCACCCTCCCTTCTCTTATGTACCATCTAGGGACCAACAAATAATATATTAGAGCTCTAGTTAAAGAAGAATTAGTAAAGTTTTCCACTTAAAATATAAATAGTAATTTAGAGTTCTATTTGATAGTTAGTCTTCTAATTTAAGTAAGAATACTTGCTACACTTCTAATTAGGATTTTTATCATGTTTTTAATGTTCACCATTTATACGAAATGCTTCATATTAACAAAAACATATTTGAATTTCCAAAATTAGTTGTGATTGCTTAAACATTAATTTTCTTTTAACTTCAAATTTTATTAGAGAATTTCTTCTTTGTGAGAAATTAATTATTGGTTCTTTATGATCAACGGTTCAACTTCTTAACTTTTTTATTTATATTCAGTTTTCTTAGTACTATTTCAATTTTATTTATGAGTTTTTATAATTTATTTCTTGATGAATTCACATCAACAACAAGCTATAATTGCTCTTATTAGTTAAATTAATCGTGTTTTAAAAACATTTCATCTAGATATCAAGCTAATTCTTATAAATCTTTACTATTATTTGGCTTTGATTTTATGCTTATGAAGTTGCTCCGAAAATTTGAAAAAGTTAGGACCAAACCTAGTTTTGCTTTGAATTTCTCTTAATTAATGTTCCAAAATGAAAAGAAGTTTATTGGGCTACTAAGCTAGGTTTTAAGGCATAATGAGAACTTGATCTTGGATATGTAAGAATTAGGAATGACAAAAGGGCTTGGGCCTAGCTCAAACCAATTCAACCTAAAGGCAGTGCGTTTGGATCGAGTTAGCAAGATTTCAGGTCCAACTCAAGCTCTTTTTTTAAAAAATAATTTTAGGCCTTGGGCTAAGTTGTGCTTGGACTTTACAACTTGACCTGATTTGAATCCCAAAATTCTTCTATATACAAAGCAGCATTATTTTGTTTATATATCAAAAAGATGCCATTTTTTATATTGATGAATAATTATGTCTCTATTAGTCAACTAGTCTCTTTGCCTCTCATCTCTCCTCACCTTAGCTAGCCATTCATGTCTCTCTCTGTACCTATTGCGTGTTGTGACGTTGCCTAGTTTTTTGCCATCGATCTTGGTAAACTAGTTTATTACTTTGATTCATGTTTTAGGTCTTGCATCTTAATACTAATTTTGTTTTAGGCCAAATCATCTTTATTTCTATTGTCTATTAATATGTGATTTATGGGTATGGTTTTTATGTTTTAGGCATTTCGACTAGTGAAAACTAGTCTAAATTTTTTGTGACGTTGTGATTTTGAAAAAAAAATTTTTAACACAACTCAAAAGTTTGGCACATAAAGTAGGTTTTTTTCATGCTAGAACTATAATAGAAACATCTTTAGTGAACATATATAAACCTTACAGTTTTATGATTGAACAAATGCATTGATTCTAATATTTGTAGTAATTTACCATATAAAGTGTAATTGACATGGTTAATTACTGACTTTTTTTTGGAATCTATCTCACCTATAATTGTACTTATGAACACTTTGCCTGCTATACATTTCATTTTCTAGTGTTGTAAGAGCTTTATCTTTTTCTTATTGCAAAACTAGCATTACTACATTAAATTTAAGGCATTCTAGTATTCAAATTAAGTGTTTAAAAGTCAAAGTCACTCTAGTATATATGTTTGTAGAAAACGATTCTAGTCTCTAGTTATTTTGAAAGTGAGCATTATAAGCTAATTTATATTGTTGAAGTGTTTATAGTAGACAAGTAATGTAAACTTCTTAAATACAATTATTTTATTCTTCTATACGTGGAAGCAAATTTTTAATGTTTGAATGTATATTAACTACCTGATGACTATCTTCCTTTATGATTAATCATTATGGTAGGGAACATTTTCTTATTGCATTTAAGGAAGTAGTGAAAATCATTAAAATTGTACGTATGAAGTTTGATTAATGTGAAATTTATTATATATTGCTTTTTTATACACTTAATAGTCTTCTTAGTATAACTTAAGACATAAATGATGTATGCTTTTCGTTTGTTTCTTTGATGAGTTTAAGGGGAATATGATATTATAACTTTTTTTCATCATAGCACGAGTTAAATTAGCTCTCAAGTTTATATATTCTTATAATCTTATTAGTCATTTTCTTGCAGCGTTAAGAATTTTAACTAACTTTTTCTCTCTTTATATAAGTGTTCTCTTGTCATTCAAATATTTCTCCAATCTTAAACTTTGTGAGAAAATGTGAAATTTATCAAATCTAAAACAATTCGTATACATCTTTAGAGGTTGCATTTTATTGTTTATTGTGAACTATCTATTTCTCTTTAGCAAGTTTCTTTTGCATTTTCATACATGTTTGGATGATTATATCATAACCTCTTTTTTTATTATGTCAATTATATTATTTTCATTCTTTAGTTTGCACGATAGCAAAAAACTAAATATAGGTTTAGAGAATATCAATTTATATTTATCTTCATTCTTTAGTTTGCATTATGTTAGTTTAAATATTCTTTATGTTGAATGATATTGGTTTAAATATTCTTTAGCTCAAATTGTTTTCATATTTATTTGTTTATAGTTGTTTTAGATGGATGAAGTTAATCCTTTGGTAACACCAGCCAGTATGACAAAGGGTTTTAATCTAATAACTAGTTATATACCAAGTGAAGAAACAATTAAATTTGAAGGAACTTTTCTTTGGAGATAAAAAGTAATATTTGGAATCACTTTATAAGGACTAAATCAAGTGATAGAATTGATAAGGCATAGTGCAAGTATTGCTATAAGATTTTAGCTAAAGATTTTAATTGTAATAAAAGAAAGATGGTATCAGGAAACCAGAACTTTTAACTCCTAATTTAATGAAAGGAAAAAGTAAATTGAATATCATGACTTATGATCTTACGAAATGCAATCATTTGCTTAAGAACGTGATCATGAGGAATGAATATCCACTCTCTTTTGTGGATAATCAAGACTTCAAGATGTTTTCTACATAACTTCAATGACCTTAAAGATGTTCTCTCGTAATAACATCAAGAAAGACATCTTCAAAATTTATGAAGAACAAAAGAATTTGACATTAAAGATATTGTTAGTTAATAACAGATTATTTGTCATTACATCGGACATGTGGATTGATAAAATAAAAAGAAAGGTTATATGGAAGTGACTAAGCATCAGTTTGACAATTGTTGGACTTTTAGTAGTCAAATTTTGAGGTAAATAGTATTCTTTAATTTTATTATCATTTTTTCTTTGATTATATCATAATTGATATTTGATTATATTTTTAAATGATAGGTTTATTTATATCGTGATGTCACTTATAAGTGAGAGGTTAATAAATATATTGGTCAATTTCTTGATGGATTGTAAGATCAACACAAAGCTCTGAACTATAACTTTGGATAACTATAGCCCAAACGATGATATAATTAACAAAGTTAAGCCAATTTACACGTAGGGGGTAATGGGTGATAAGTTTTCCATATACATTATTTTACATATATAGCGAAATTGATAGTGAATAAGAGCTAATAAAAAAGGGTACATGTAATCTAGAATACTATAGTGTATTAGAGTGTAACACCTGAATGGATTAAAAAATTTAAAGGAACCACAAGAGAATTACATATTCCATACACTAAGAAGTTGGTTAAGGATTGTCCAATAATATAGAATTTTATAATGCCAGAGTTGATAATTAAGTATATTAAGGAGTTTATTAAGTAATATTGTGACAATTATTGATGTGTTTGACTTGAGGTATGAGATGGGGGACAATCAAGTTTCGTAGGAAGTTATATGGTGATCAAGTTAAATAACATATTGACATCATTAAACACCTTTGGTATGATATGTTTAATAATTATCAATAAAAAATGGGCAAAAAATTGGATCTTAATAGTCTAATTTTAGCTTCATCTTTTATTGATACATCATTATCAAGCAAAGTTGGAATATTGAGTCTTCTTTTTAATGAATTTATAAAGGAAAAAGGGTTAGAATTACTTATATTATGATGGAGTTAGATAATTTATTGGAAGTATATATTGTGACTATAGATGAAGAATATTATGATGGGAGTCGAATGGAGCTAAATATCTAATTATGTAAGCAATTGCAAGAGATCTATTAGTAAGTCTAGTATCTATTGTTGTTTTTAAGTATGCTTTTAGTAACTATTAGTAGAATAATGAGTCACATTGTAGTCAAATTTATCCTAAAATTATAAAAAGACCTTATGTGTGCTTGAAGTTGGTTAGATACTAAAAAAATTCAATGTAAACTTTTAACTTTATGGTATCTTAGCTTTTTACTTGAATAATTTTAATAATCATCTATCATAATTTCTTAGATTTTCTTTTTTAAACTGTGACAAGTGTAGAGAATATGAACGCAGGGGAGACCAGTTATCTAAATGAAGGTTTTTTTAAACAATACCCCACGATAAATTTATATCAATTTGTTAATTATCATACATTAATTTTGTAAAATTATTGCATAATTGGATATGATTTATATAAGGATTTTTTATATGTAGACGAAGTGGTGCAAACTATTATGAACAAAAATACCAAACCATTGGCAACATACAAAAAATCATTGTTTTACATACTTGTTAGTATCTAACTTTTTCAAACTTGAATGATTTTTATATATACAAAAGTAATTTTAAAAATAAATATTCAAAAATAAAATATTATGCATAAATTTAAATGCCAACTTTCAATCAAATGCATTGATAAACAATTATTTAACTATTTTATATACCTATATTTAACATTTTTACTTCTTATTTAATAGTTTTATAGTATTTTTGGTATTAAATCGCTTTAAATGTGTTTATAGCTGATTATTGCCTTTATGGACCAAAAAGAGAATAATCAGATGAATTCATGACATGGAATAAAGATTTTAAGCAACTTGAAGATACACGACCATGTACAATAACTGTGTAAGTCTCTATAAATGTGCAAGATTTGAATAATTTTATTTTTGGTCATGTAGAGTTACATGCTGGTATATATTGATATACACAGTCGTGTATATTACCTGTGTAAGTCTTTCAGCTTGTGTAAAATCATGAATTCAAGTATTTTTGGAGATATACAGTCAGCCATTCACCTGTGTATGTTGGTTGTGTATATCCTAAAAATCCTAGTTTTTATTATAAAAGGAAATGGATGGAGGCAAACCAAAAGGAGATGAGCTTTACAGAGTTTTAAGTCATAAGAAACATAGAGAGGCGACAATTTTGATCAGAGAACAAGAAAAATACGAAGAATACATCACAAGATCCAATAGATAAAAACATTCAATCCATATTGCAAAGAGATTCATTAGAAAAAAAAAGAGATTTAGAATTATGATTTCTTTGTTTTCTAGTTATTATTCTGCATATTTGTATTTGGTTTTGTTTTCTATGGATAAGAACTAATTTGTTTAGTGACTAGGTCTGATGAACCCTAAGTTGTGATAATAATATTATTTGATTTTTTATGTAATGCAATTATATTGATTGACTTATTGTGATTCAATTATGCATCATATTCTTGTTTCATTAGTTCATGATTTGATTTTATATGATTGAGATTGAGAAATATTTTTAAGTAAATAGATCTACCATAATTGGAAAGAATTACATCCAAACCTAGAGACAGGTCGACATAAATCCTTTGTATTAATGTCAGACCTAATAATAAAAGTCATGAATTAATAATGCAATCCTAGGGGTTTTAACTAGAAAGATTTTTATTAATCAACAAATGGATTAGTTTCTAATAATCTTAAGAAAAATATTCACATAAGATAAGAATTTTCATAGTCTAATAATCAATAATTTAACTACACGATAAAGGGATAATATTCAAAGATTCTTAAGGGGATTCATCACCTAGGTACTATCTATTTGATATTGACTTTTCCAAGTATTTTCCTTTATCTTAAGTTCATTATTGTTCAATCTTAGTATAGTTTATTCGTTTATTTTAATTTTTAATAAAAATTTTCAATTTGATATGACATTTAGATAATAGAAATAGGATAATTACTAGTACTTACAGTCTTCACAAGATTAACTCGTACTTGTATTTGCTAGCTAAAATTATGTCATACACTTGTGGTTTTAACATTGATAAATTCTTATAAGTGTATAATTAAGTGAAATTTGATTAAACTCAATTTT
>JANZLF010000002.1:37528422-37543668 GCA_026546835.1 Erythroxylum foetidum
ATTGGTGAACAATGCCTTTAAACTTAAAATTTTTTCCAAGGACTTCATTAAAATACTTGGTGCCATTGTTAGAGTGAATTATGCCAGTGTGTGTGCGAAATTGAGTTTCAATCATGGTATAAAAATTTTGAAAGATTTGAGCAACTTCAAAATTTCCACGCATCAAATAGACCCAACATAATCGAGTATGATCATTGATAACAGTTTCAAACCATTTTTTCCCATAAAGAGTTTTAACATGGGATGGACCCCAAACATCACTATGAATTAAGTAAAATGGTTTCGAGGGTTGGTATGGTTTTGTAGGGTAAATAGTCATATGGCTTTTGGATAAAATGCAATGCTCACAGTGAAGTTTTGAACAATCCACAAATTTAAACAAAAGAGGCAATAGTCTTTTGAGATAAGAGAAATTAGGATGTCCTAATCTATTATACCAAAACAAAATCTGTTCTTTAGCAGGGGTAGAACAAATACTTCTTAAGCCATGAGCTTCTTTATTCTTCAATTTCTCATCAAAGAAGTAGTAGAGACCATCTATCAACTTAACACTGCCAATCATCTTCCTCGAAGTTAGTTCCTGAAAGACACAATATGAGTCAAAAAATGTAATGGTACAATTAGAGTCACGGGCTAGTTTGCTCACAAATAGCAGATTACAAACTAGTTTTGGAACATGAAGGACAAATTTAAGGCAGATATTAGAGGATAGAGTTATTGAACCTTTACCAGCTACAACAGAAAATGATCCATCTATTATACGAATTTTTTCGAGGCCAGAACAACGGTCATAACTATGAAATAGATTAGAAGAATAGGTCATACGGTTAGATGCTCCTGAATCAATGATCCAAGGAGCGAAATTGTATGGAAAGGAACATGATAAGGCATTAAAATCATTACCAGTTTGCACCACAGAAGCATTAGGGGCACTTGAGGATTTAGGTTTGGGTTCTAGTAGCTTCAGGATGTAATTAATCTGCTCTTGAGAGAACTGTCAAGTATTTATCTCATGGGCTGATGGAGTTTTACTTGATTCATAGTGAGCTGAAGTTTTATTAAATTTTCCTTCGTGTGGTACTTTCCAATTTGCAGGCTTTCCATAGAGTTTCCAGCGTGTTTCACGGGTATGACGAGCTTTATTGCAATAGTCACACCAAACCTGTGACTTTTCCTCAGTCTTCTTAGTACGGCCAGCAAAATTTCCAGCAACTAAGGCTGTGTTTTCAATAGTCGGTGTAGGATTTCGTTTGCCAAGCATCACAAACTGTCTATTCTCTTCACGTCGGACTTCTACAAAGACTTCCCAATAGATGGAATTGGTTGTCTTCTAATAATCCTACCTTTAACCTCATCAAACTCAACATTAAGTCCAATTAAGAACTTAAAAATTCGGTTATCCTCTACTGTTTTTCGAAAATAGTTATAGTCATTAGGGGATTTCCATTCATAGTGATTAAACAAATCTAAGTCTTGCCACAAACGTTTCAAGGAATTAAAGTACTTAGTAATACTGTCTTCACCTTGGTGGAGCTCACCACCCAATTTGATAGTTAGTTCATACACTTGGTACTAGTTTCCCAAGTCAGAATACATCTGACTCACGTTGTCCCACAGCTCCTTAGCTGTGTGGTAACACATATAGTTGGAGCTAATATCCTCCTCCAGAGAATTTACCAGCCATGTCATAACTATACAATTTTCAGCATCGCATATTCCTTGTGTAGGATCATCAGCCATAGGTTCCTTCTTGTCACCAATCAAATATCCAATCTTGCCTATACCACGGATGTACATTCTAACCGATTTGACGAAGAAAATTCTCTCCATTCAGTCGTATAGTAGTGATCTGAATGGAATGAGAATCTGAGGTAGGATTATGAGGAGGAGGTGTTTGAACATATGGGTTAGAGGATTCAGCAATGTCGGACATGGTTGACATAGATGGGTAAGATTAGAGACAGTAGGTACCGGCGAGGGTTTAGGACTGTTTAGGTAGGCTTTGATACCATGCAGAAATTCTGAAGATAAGTATATTATTCTCAATATCTTCCTAGGTCAATATATAGGTACAAATATATATAGAAATAAAGAGGGTTGTTCTGGGAAACTAATGTTTGTACATAGTATCCTAATATCTGTACATAATACCTAACTGATCTGATTTGCTAACTTTTAGCAGTCAATAATATCTAGGAGATATCTAGCTGGATATTTCCCAACAGACAATCCTGTGGTGTAGTTAGTGAATAACAGGTCATCTTTATTTGACACATTTAGTGTATTGCTAGGCATTTATCCCCAACACAGGCCGTGGAATACAAGGTGCAACTTCTCATTGTCTGGGGCAGAATTTTGCGAAAATGTTTGAGATAAACTTTGAAAATGAGAAGGGAGAAAAAGGCATGGTCTGGCAGAACTCTTGGGCGTATAGCACCAGAACAGTAAGTTTATTTCTTTTGACTCAGGTTTATAAGTGCCATGTGATGACCTGTTAATACTGAAAGTATTATTATACTTGCAAAAACTTTCCATTGCAGCACTCTTTACATCTGTATTATTTCTTTGTTCTTGAAGATTGGAGTAATGGTGATGGTTCATGGAGATGATAAGGGGTTGGTGCTGCCACCTAAAGTAGCTTCTGTACAAGTCATTGTGGTTCCTGTTCCTTACAAAGATGCCGATACTCAAGGAATCTTTGATGCCTGTGCTGATTCTGTTGATGCACTGTCTAAGGCTGGTATTCGTGCCGAGGCTGACTTCAGGGAAAACTATTCACCTGGTTGGAAGTATTCTCACTGGGAGATGAAAGGTGTTCCGTTAAGGATTGAAATAGGGCCAAAAGACTTGGAAAAAAATCAGGTGAAGAACCCCTTATTTGCTTGTTCGCAGTATTTTTGTTGCTAATTTTATGGTGGAATCCGCTAAAATTGGTTCTGATGAATTTTCTACTCAATCCTTAAATTGGTTTCTGAATCTTGGGGATGAGGGTATTATGAAGTACTAAGAGTGTGTACATGAGTCAGACAGCATAATTACATTCTTATAAAAGAGGATTTCCACTTCATCTAATTAAATTGCCTACATCTGAAACCAAACAAAGAAAAAGAACAAACATATTGAACCATTGACTTACAGTATTACCTGTACCGATCTCTTAGTTCTTTTCGGTGGACCAATTACCTTTAGGATGTTATCACCCTTGTTTTCTTTTAGGTAGCTAAAGAATGGTTTGATGCCATGTATACTTTCTTTTTTACAGGTACGTGTTGTTCGTCGTGATAATGGAGCAAAAGTGGATATAAGTAGGGCTAATTTGGTTGAGCAACTCAAGAATATGCTGGATAATGTGCAACAAAGTCTATTTAATACTGCCAAACAAAAGCGAGATGCTTGCATTCAAGTGGTGAAAACGTGGGATGAATTTAGGGAAGCTCTTAGCCAAAAGAAAATGATCTTAGCTCCTTGGTGTGATGAAGAGGTAAGATAAGCATTTTATTTCATATATTTCTAAGCTGTTGACCCCTTCTGCTGCTACAGTGCTATGTTTATTGGTTCTTTTGATTTGCTTTACTTAAAGTTCTTTTTGATATTGTTTTGATAATTGGTTGTCTGTTACCTTAATGTCATGGAGAGAATATCACATCGGAAGTGTAGTTTGAATTTATGTTCTACCTGGCTGTTATAGATTCTGACCCTATGAATGCTACTCGATTGATAGATAGGCTGTGAACTTATATCAACTTGGCGGATTTATTCTTGATGCATCAAACCTGGTTTTTTCTCTTACAATTTTATTTTTTTGCATTTATTTGTCATTTATATTTGATACATGGCTCAACACCATTTATTATTGATCTTCTGTATGTCCAACTTATCAAATAAATCTTATCGTGCTAACAGAACTCCTGTGTCACGTTGCAGGATGTGGAAAAGGATGTGAAGGAACGGACAAAAGGTGAAATGGGTGCAGCCAAGTCCCTTTGCAGCCCATTTGATCAGCCAGAACTCCCTCAAGGTATGTGAAGCTCAATTTCATAATGATAGTGTTCATTGCTGAAAGTTCAGTCTCATTGTTCCTTCAGTTTGCTTCTTATTACCTGTAATTTAACAATTGGCCAGGGTTTTGACCTGGCTTTTGTAGCTCTTTGGATATTTGCATTGTCAATAAAATAGTTAGCTTGGAGATCTGTTATTCCAAGGGGAGTGGCTTCGAATTTCATAAAGCGATTATAACTTATTTGTGTTGCTTGTTTCTATCCTGCCTTTGTCATTGTATTCAACTAGAGGAGGATACATCTAAAGTAGAGGCTAACAGTAACATGTGGACGTCATTAATCAAAACATTTGCTGTGTTAAATCATTTCAGGTACAAAATGTTTTGCGTCTGGAAAGCCTGCAAAAAGATGGACATACTGGGGAAGGAGCTATTAGAAGGTGAATTTAGAATCCCTTCCTTGTATTGTGCATGCATATTTTAATGCACCAACTTTACTTTTTGTAAGATTTTTCTTGTTTTCCCAGTTATATTATCAGACATTTTTCACTGGAATCCATGTCAGGTTTTCATTTGTTATCGGCAGTTGTTTCAGGTTGTCGGATGAGAAATAGTTTGTTTCCCTTTAGTTTTGATGTAACCTTTAAAATTTTATCTGCTGAATCTACACTGGAAATAATATAGATGCCTCTGAGGCATGTGGATTCACCTGTACTTTTTCGACCTTTCAACGTTTGCAGGTTTTCACCAGATTCCTGGAATAAATTTATGTTCTGAAAAATTGTAATTCTTGAGCCTGGGACAAGTAGGACTTGCACTGATCAAAAGTGCTAAAACGAACTCGAGCAGCGGAAGAGGCTGTTGGAGCCAGGGGACCTCACATTTTAACAAGTCGATTACCGGCCAATGTTCCCTTCCACTTGGTTTTCGTCGGTTTCTCTTCTGCCGTGATCAAGGACCTTTCAGCAGAATGCTCTTTCAACGATTGGTGCCAACCCCAAATTAACATTTATGCATTTTCGAATTCTCCAGCAAGTCTTCCATAGAAATCTTCAAGTGTATCGAGATTATAATACAGTACTACAAATCAAGAACTGCAATTAGAAGAAAAAGTGAATAACTTTATTTTCTAGCTTGTAATTGAACAAGGTTTGTTCAACACAGCCAAGGAAAATCAACAAAGTAAAATGGAAACGAAGGGTTATAGAAGATGGAGAGACAAGAAACCAGAAGATCAAGAAACAACATTGTATTACAGACCCAAATGTGCGGCCGGACAACGATTGCTAATGAAATTGCTTGACAGCGTTTCTCATATCTTCAAAACCATCACATACCTCGAAAAACTTACCTAGCCTCCACAATTCCCTATCTTCAACATCGTCAATGAAAGGTTTTACCGGAATCGCATTTTCCGGTTGAAAAAGATAGCAATGCGGGTTATCATCGACGATCACCACCTTATTTAAGTCCCTCCCCATCTCAGACAAGTCCTTCACAAACCTACCACCAACCACTTTACACGAATCTCTGTAAAGCCTATGTGATATTAGCCCCTTCAAGTCAAGCCTGTCGAGGACCAATGACGCATATTCCTTTAAGCCTGCGGTGAAAACCACCACCTCGTACTTTGCCGCCAAAGCCTCCAAGAAAGTGTCCACTCCTGGTCGCTTCAACACGTAAAAGTTCATGAACTCTCCGTCAATCTTAGGCCTAACGACGAAATCAAACTTTTGGGGAGGAGGGTCTGCATTGGAATGAACTAAGGTCTCGTCAAGATCAAGAAACACCGTCCTCTTATTCGACGATATCAAAGGCGGCAACTTTTCGTTGAAGAACAACACTCTGCAAACGTTGTCATCCCTTCCGAATCCTTCTTTCAGTGATGTTTCTTCTGGATCACTCGAAAGTTTCGTTCTTTTCTTCAAGACCTCATATCCTTTGTACCGGCTATTGGGTGTACCTATACGAGCCAACTTCGAGAAGAGCCTGGCGAGGCGTTTCTTACATGAAATAATCGTTTTGTTGATGGAGGAGATGAGGGCTGAGGAAGCACCCGACACTTTCGACGGAGACTTCTTCCTGTAGCGGCGTTGTTGGCCTCGCCGGTCCTTTGTGCACCTCGTCGGCGTCCTCTTGGCGCTTCTACACACCATTTCCGGAGATCAAAATTAGACAGAGAGAGAGTGAATTGAGGTACGTTGGGAGACAAAATCGAAGATGTGGGTTTGGTGAGAATTTAAATTTTGGTACGGTGTAACGGTAAGTAGACAGGTTCGGAGACCGAAGCAAAAGAAATTTAAAGGAATATTATATTTTTAATTAAATTTTAAAAATAAGTTTTACTTTATTTATTAATAGGCCCACCCTAGAAAATTTGGTAATTTGGAGACACAATGAACCGTTGCATATGTACGGGACAGACATTAGATTTGGACTGCCCTTTCATTTCCAGGCTAGCTTCATTAATATTTGAAAACAATTGGCACATTCATATTTATGACAATGTCCAAAAATAATATGGAAAATGGATCTAGCATATCAACTATACTAATGTGTATAAAGGCTTTAACAATAGCATGTCATTTTAACAGGCACTAATTAAGAAAATAAGCAATTTTCTCTACCGCAAAAGTTATTTTTAAGAAAATGAGTATTTGATTGTAAAATAAAAAAACACTTCTTTAATATATATGACTTTTTTTACAGCCAAATACAGTTTTTTTAAGAAGCTCAAATTTGAAGCTTTTCATAAAAAACAATTTCAGGTAAATTTTTCAAATAAATTGATAAGCCTATTTTTTTACTCTCTTTTGCCCTTTTGTTTTATACATAATTCTCATAATACTCACAAACTCATTTTCACATTCATTTTGGGAGTTATATAATATTATTTGACTTTTTTTATATGTTTTAATATTTATTTTTGATATTAGTTTTACTTATGTTATAATCCATATAAAATATTTGGTTAGATATATTTTTATTTATGTTTGATATGGTTTATAATTATATAATAATTAATATATTATACTTTGCATATTGTTTAATATACTTTAAATAATATTTCTATGCATAAATAATTTAATTACAAAATAAAATATAGTTAAAATTAAAAGTACTTTTTATTTTTATGTTGTCAAACAATATACTGTATGAAACTCTTTAAAAAACTCCTTTTAAAATAATAGTTAAACAATCAACTGACCTTTTTAGAAAAGTGTTTCTAAAAAAAACTCTACATAAAAATGTTCTACTGATAAAAGTTCTACTATTATAAGCTCAACCAATTATAGGCTTAGTCTAATGCGGTGTAGGTCTTGAGCAAGGGTAAGCATGATACTTATCTAAGGCCTAGAGTTATAAAGGGTCCACTCATGAAAAGAGTTAAAAATTAAAAATTATTTATTAAAAGAGTTGAAAATTTGAAAGTTAAAAAATACATTCATGAAAAGGTATAGAAACTAAAAAGTGAATAAATCTACTTCAAGATATTTATATATATACCAAAAGGTTTCTTGACTTAAAAGAAAAAAATATGTGATTGAATTTCTTATCTTGAATTTGAAGCTTTATTAAAAAGGGTTAAAGAGGAGCTCGGTTTTAACTATAAATAAGAAAAGAGTAAGTTCTTTTTATATTTCTCTTTTATATTTTTTTATTTGCATCTATTTTGGATGTTTACATTTATGCAAGTTAAAGAATGATAAATATACACACATACGTACTAGATCTTTTTTGTGTGTGATCAATTTGTCAGAGACATGTGCTAACATCTTTATTAACAACAATATTTTTATTAATATAATTAGACCTAAAAAAAGGGTTGTATGAATCATCTCATTGTTATCTTTTTTGAATCTTCATATTTTATTCTTCAAATATTTTTTTTATATTTGTAATAAGTTTCTTAATTTTAAAAATTCTCAACTAATTTTTGTTAGTATTATTTTAACATAAATCATACCATAATTTGAATCAAAATTTATCCCGATAATTTGTCTTTCTTTCATCTTGCAGAGATCATCATAAAATACTCTTTGTTTTTTTAATTTTTATTTAGGGTGTTAAAATTTTCTCTTTATATAGGATATTGTTTTTACTCTTTGTTTTCATTTAGATCTTGTAATGATGCTAACTCAAAGAGTGAAGTGGAAAGTTTGGTTAATATACTTGAGAGTTTTGAGTTTTTACTTAATATGTTGGTATGATATTTTATTCGTTATTGATATAGTGAGTAAAAATTTGTAATCTAAATTTATATGCATTGATACTACTATAGAGCAATTAGAAGGTGTGATTGTATTTTTTTGAAAAATATAGAAACGAAGGTTTTACTTTTAGTATGAATATTGTCAAAAGTCTTATATATAAGATGAATGTCGAGTCTACATTTCCAACTAGATATTGTATTATTAGGAAAAGACAATTTAATGAAAATGATAATCATGGAGAAATAAAATCAGTTGAGATCCTTTAGAGTTGGTTACTTTCTAGTTGTTATGAATAAAATTGCTTCATTGAAGAATATATTTAAACAATTAATGATATTTGAAGTTATTTTTTAGATTCTTATTTGATTCAAAAAAGTTAAAGTAGTTAGATGACAATGAATTAAAAGAATGTTGTATTAATTTGTCAACATTTTCTCATAATAATATGTCAGATGTGGATTTAGAACATCTTTTTTTTGAATTAAAAGTGTTACAAATGACTTTGCCAAATGAATTAATGTCATTAGTTGAAATTCTTGAATTTGTTAAAGCTGCAAATTGTTCTCCAAATATTTTAATTACTTATCGAATTCTATTGATTGTACCTGTGATTGTAGCATCAACTAAGAGATATTTTTCAAAGTTAAAATTATTGAAAACTTACTTAAAGTCATCAATATCACAAAAAAGGTTGAATGATTTAGCTATTTTATGTATCACGAAGAATATATTAGACAATATTGATCTTGAAACTATTATTAATGATATTGTATTTAGAAATGTGTGGAGAAATTATTTTTCATAATAATTTGTGTACTTGTTAGTGCAATTCTCTTGGTGCTTTGAAATCTGTTATTGTTGTTAGGTTGTTGCTGTTATTTTGTTATTATTTTTAGTGATTTTATTGTTGTTGATATTTGCAAGATGCTATTAGGTATTGTTATGATCATTTAGTATTTTATTGAGTACGTTGACTTATGACTTAAGGCACTTATGTATGAATATTAAATTTTAGTAATAAAAATATGCTTTTAAAGTTTACATATTTGTACACTATAGATTTATTGGGGCCATTCGTTTTACTTTATCATGGGCCTATAAAAAGCTAAGAACGACCCGAGTCTAGTGATATTAATATAAATATCATTAAGATGATAATATGGGTTGTTTGGTAGCAAATTTATTCCAAAAATAGGTTAAGACAAAAATATTATTTGGCAAATCGGTAATAAGTACTAACTACAGTCAATCTATGGATGTTTATAAGGTTTTACTGCAATCCCACGTACATGCATGAGTTAAAAAGCATAACATGTTTTTAATCATTTGAATAATATGACATAAATTACACAAATTTAATAAATGTTTATTTATATGTGTGGGCCTATACTAATTTTTTAAGGAAGAATAAAATATATTAATGCACAAACATAAATACAAAAGCAAAACAACAAACCAATGCAAGTCTACTTCCTAGACTAGAGAACGTAAATATAATGCTAAGTTAAAGAAATCCACTTCCTAGGCTCAAGGAATAAATCTACTAAGCTAGAGAGAGTAGAGACATAATTAAGCTAGAGGAACCAATAATACAACAAGTTGTACACCCTCTATATAAAGCAAGTTCATTGCTCATATCTTTTAAAATTGTCTTAAATATAATCTGATCTCTTACATAAATATGTTCAAGTTAAAAGTCTAAATGCTCATCTGCTAGTTTTGGAAAATTCTTAATTTGTAAGATCTAATTTGACACATATAGATTTAAAATCTTCAAACAACTTCCAAATTCTTTTAACTACAAGTATCTTATTGGTTATTTTAACCGTTTTAACTACCAAACCTCCTTCCTTTTTGAATGAGCAAAATTCTTTCTAACTAACTTTGTCTTTGTTTGTATCAGTAGCATGGTCTGACCATAAAACATCTCTCAATAATTTATCCACCTCTTTAATCAAATTTAATGACAGGTATAAATGGTAGCTCTAATGAATGTGTGAGTGCTTCAATATTATAGAAATAAGTTGAAATTTACCTGTATATGAGAGGAAGTAGCCTATTCTTGTCTAAATTGATTCAATGAGAGGAAATATATCTTTAAAGGTGTCTTTAGATAGATATTGGAATGCTTAGGTATTTAAAAGGAAGTTCTTTTAATCTAAGACTTGATATCCTAATCAGAACATTTTTCTTAAAGGATTGAACATATTTTTGAAAGGAAGATCTTTTAAGCTCTTATAAACAACTTTTGATTTTGTTTATAAAATGACTCAATAATTGACCGAAGGATTGAAATAAATCCAAGAATGGTTATAGTAAGTTTAGATTAACACCATTAGAGATGTCAAAAAGGGCTCGACCCAACCCAATTTTGTATTGGGTTGACTTGACCATGGGCTGAGGTTGGACTAACAATGGTTGGCCCGATCGGGCCACAGGCCAAGGTCGGGAGGGCCATAGACCGGCCTGTAGCCCAACTGTTACATTCAAAATGATGTCATTTTGTAAAAAAAGAAGTTGTTTTCGAAGTTTTTCTTAAAAAGTGGCAAACTAAGTTGGTTCGGCCCGTCTGTGGCCTGTGGGTTGGTCACCATGCCCCGAGTAGCCCGCTTGGCTCGACCCATTGACATCTCTAAATACCAAACATTATTAATAGACCATTTATAAATATATGGTGAAATAACTCTTGCCTTTTACATTTTTTTTAATGGAAAACAAAGCTCTTACTACTCTTAATGCTCTTATATATCATTTTTGATAAAATCTTAATGCTCAAAGTGAAGAACTAGGGGAAATTAGATTCCCTTTATTTATGCCTTTAACACCTTTAAAGGAAGTAGATGGTTCTGCATTCACCAATATAAAGAAGGAAGTTGTTGAAATACATTGATCATCCACAATACAAACACACTTAGGAAGCCAAACACATGTAGATTATCGATTACAAACATCCATTTGATCAAGTTACAGGCTTAATTTTCAAAGCATAACTCCTTCACAATTTTTGCTTTTATTACCTTTGAAGAGTCACTTATACTTCTTCCCTTAATAAAAGCTCCTTGATCTGGATTAATGATTGGCCTGTGGTTATTTTGTGAGATATTATTTGCTCGAAACTTTAAAGCTTGTATCTTACTATTATTGAATTTAGTGGATTTCTTGTTAGTAAAATCATATTTTCAAATTTTCTTGTTGCCATCTATATCCTTTGAGTATTTTGTTATTGGTTGAATGATCTTGTTAATTGTGTAAGCGTTATTACTTGAAGCCTCTAACATTTCCTGCTCTTTAAAAAATCTCTAACTGTGTTGGTGATCATGTGCCTTATGAGGTGCTAGGTTTTTTTTTGAAAGATGAAGGCTTCAGGACATCAGGTTCAGGGGCTTTGTGTGGATTCATATCAAACACATCTCTCTTGACGTTTATTTCACTGAAAGGCATGGTAAGCTGCTCCTTTTGTTGTTGAGTTAAATAACCAAAAACAAAATTCTTAATGACATGCAGATTGAAATAATTATTATTAATGACATTTTTCTCCTAAATGTCATCACCATTGGCATGCTTTAAGCAAAAAATCTTGCTATTATTTCTTCTATAAAAAATTGCAATATGGAAAAATTTGTGTTTATGTCCCCATCTTAACCAATTTATATGAACTTTATGTTTCATCAAAGTGTGTAGAATCTTTAGAGCTTGGGAATATCAGGTGCATGTCTGGTTTTCTTTTAATCTCAAAAGAGCATCATTAGGCATTTAATGATCATTATGAATGGCTATCAAATTCATTTCTAGTTTTAGAGATATTTGATCTTGTGTCTCTTACTGTCTCTAGGTGTAGTCTTTTAAGTTCAATTTTCACTGCTTACAACTTATAGCTTATTTGAAGATGATTTATACCCCTCAATCACAAAGCTTACTACTTTGCAATAGCCTCTTTGAACCCCTTTTTCATAAGAAAATTGTTAAAACTGAAGGGGGATTTAATCATATCTTTTCCTGAATTTACTAACACTTTAATAAAGGAGCGATCCAAGTATAAGGGAGGGATGACAGTAAGTCATATTATTGGGAAATTTGGCTAGCTATAAGGGATTGCCTAAATCTCTATCAAGTTTTTCCTAAGGGACTGTGCAGAAGTGTTGAGGAATTCCAAAGCTGGGGTTAGTACTCACCTTATAGGTCCGAACCTTTGTGATGTTATAGTACATCGAATCATGATTACCAGTTATGAAAAAGAAGAAAATGCATGCCTTTAAACAGAGACTCCATACCTAGGCAACTCCACCAACGTAGGGTTAAAAAAATCCCTTGACAATTCAACCCTAAATAGGAAGACTAATGATCAAGAAGAAGCACGATTCAAGATAGGAATTCCATACCTCGGTAGAAATCACCGACATGGAGATGAAGAAGACACTTGATGGCTCTACCCTAATTTGTAAACTTATGGAGTCCCCTTTAGATGGGAGGGATTTCTTTACCCTCTAAAGGAAAATCACTGTATGTTATTATTAAAGATTTTGTTTACTTCTAAGCTTACTACATTGTCGTTTAAGTATTAGTTTATATCAGTGCCTATCACCGTGTCATTTGGTTGTTTCATGGATATTATAATGTTGTTGTTTTAGCTTATCCTAGATGTAGGAGAAACTTCAAGATCATGTATCTTTATATCTCATTTATTTCAATAAATTTTAATTAAAAAAAGGTTTATTCCTTATAAACCAACTTCTTACCTATTTGATGCTCTAAGTAAAATGAGCTACTCTGTACCTAAGGTCCTTAAAGATTGCAATATATGGGCCATTCTTTAAGTTAACATTCCCAATTTATCCTTGCACCATATCCCATTTAGCTTTATAAGACCATAGGTGATATTAAAGTCCCCAAATCCAATATAAAGTTCGTTCATGGTTAAGCTTAAAGAGTTGAGATCCTTTCAAAATGATCTCTTTTGGAATTTATGATTAGCTACATAAATTAATGTGACCATAAATAGACCTAGGTCCTGATCTATATTGATGAATAGGTTTGTAAGTTTTTAGAGATGAGTGGGTGGAGAATCCTGATTTTATCTTAGTTATAGATAAAAACAATTCTTCAATTGTAATTTGTATATGATTTTTAATATCACTCCCATTTTTCTTAAACATACAAAGATAGTTGTTTAGTTTATCCTTGTTAATTCTCATCTCTAGTAAACCTATTAAGAGAGGCTTTTTACAAAACAAAAAATGATTGATTTATTTCTTTTCAGGACAATTCATACCTTTACATTTCAAGCAATAATCATTGAGTAGAGAAAAACGTGTAAGGATATTCTTCATACAATATTTATTTGTGGTCATCCCATTTTTACATTTTTGGATCAAGAGTGGCTTACCTTGATTCTGCCAAAGACCCTACTCTATAACTCTCTACATACTTGCCTTATTCAAGAACTTGAATGGGAAGAAATCATCCTCATTGATTAGCATTTTCACTGGGCCATGCTTATTTAAGTTATTCTCAACCTACTTTTGAAACAAAGGAAAAAGAAGTCTCCTATCTATGAAGTACCCCACTAGCATGGAGTTCCAACTGCTAGCTCTAGTTTCATGACTTCTAATAGAGGTGAAACCATCGTTATATCTCCAATCTTATGGCTTGGTCAGTACTTTTGTTTCTTATGGGGCAAATAATCTCCAATAACATGTTTCTAAGAGTTTCTCATGTTATCAGCACAAGTTTGATGCAATTCTTACTAATACTTCAAACTACTAGGCATACCAGCAAAAGCTAGTAAGGGAGAAAGTATAAGAGCATTCTCTTTGGTAGCAGTAAAATTTGAAACAAGGGGGCTTTGAAGGAGTGGAAGGGTGAGAACAAGCTAGAGGATGAAGAGGGAGGTTAAGGGAGGTCAGGTGAGGGCAGAAGTTAGCGAGGACTTTATGATCGAATTCATTATCGAAAAGCAAAAGAACCCGACCTGGGACAAAGCGAGAGAAGGACCTCCTGTTTAAACATTAACCAAAAACAACTAAAAGGCTAATCCTCGGTAGCAAGAGATCAAAGAAAAAAGAAGGACGATAACTCCTAATCTAATATCATAGCCTATCTTAAGTTAATGAGTTCTCATTTTATTTTCTTTTTATTCTTTGCAATAATCCTTAGTAAAGGTTGAGCTCAAAATAGAAATTCATAATACTTACATGAATGAGACTTAACAATGAAAAACATTGATAGTAATCATTATAAAACAAGTATATGTATCAAATCATAAATTGAACAATTCTTTAAGTTGGACTATTTCAAATTATATCAGAGCAATATTTTCTACTTTATACAACAAAAACAACAACACTCAGTAAGAGTCTCACCAAAATGTAAAGTCTGGGGAGGTCCAATAATATACATCCTAACTCCTATTTAATAAAGAGGTTATTTATGATATTTTCTACCTTGTATAAATCTATAACAACTACGACAATGCCTTATCGCTCTTGATATTTTCTTAAACATCATTTAGTGTTCTTTTGTGAAAGAACCCAAGTTAATGTTTTAAGGATTTACTTAAACTTAGGTATTACCTGGTGTTAACGTAACCTATTACTAACCAGTCCGACGACTTATTTGCTTGTTATTTATTTATTTAATAAAATATTACTAATTTAATATATTTTATGAAAATTGTTTAATAAATATTTTTGAATTAAATGCCTAAAATGATAATGAGTTATTTAAATTTTAATATTATCATAATTATGATAGTCAAGTTACATAAATGTATTGTTCTTAAATATTTCTAGTTGTAATTTCACCAAGATAAAATGTTCACAAAATATTTAAAATAGTATATTATGTATGTCTTTTTAAAAATTAATTAAACTCTTAAACTAAAGCATAAATATTTAAATAAATGTGTATTAAAGAATAAATTTATTAATTGACCTATTATTAAAGATTTCGTGTAAAATATTTGTAGCGCCCCCTTACCATAGGGTATCCACCGGAACGCCCGTAGGTCATTCCGATAAATATCCCACGACAAGAGAC
>JANZLF010000002.1:37555707-37567011 GCA_026546835.1 Erythroxylum foetidum
GATAATGGAGGAGAATACACTGGTGCAGAGTTTGATAGTTACTGTAAGCAAAATGGTATCAAGCGACAGTTCACAACAACATATACTCCACAGCAGAACGGTGTGGCAGAGCGAATGAACAGAACGTTATTGGAGAGAACTAGGGCAATGTTGGCAACAACTAGTTTGGAGAAGTCATTTTGGGCTGAAGCTGTCAACACCGCTTGTTATGTTATCAACCGGAGTCCGTCATCGACAATTGATTTAAGGACACCGATGGAGTTGTGGACAGGTAAACCAGTAGATTATTCTAATCTTTATGTTTTTGGAAGTCCTTCATATGTGATGTACCATGCCCAGGATGTATCAAAGTTGGATCCGAAGTCTAGGAAATGTATTTTTATAAGCTATGCTGATGGTGTAAAGGGGTATCGCTTGTGGGATTCCACTACCCACAAGGTCGTTATCGGCAGGGATGTCATTTTCATAGAAGATAAGCACTGTAGTGAAGATGCAGGTACATCAGGGTCAGATAGTACATTGATACAAATGAAGGAACATACTTTTGAAGTAGTGCCAGATAAAAATCCTGTGGAGAATGATGCTGAAGTCGATGAAATTAGACGATCTGATGCTGAAGTTGATGAACTCAGACGATCAACTCGCACAAGGGAAGCTCCCAGTTGGCATTATGATTATATTATGGATAGCAATGTAGCATACTGCTTACTCACTGAAGATGTAGAACCATCGACCTTCCAGGAGGCGGTAGGCAGCTCAGATGCGTATCAGTGGATAACAGCAATGCAGGAGGAGATAGAAGCTCTGCATAAGAATCAGACTTGGGATCTTGTACAGGTACCATCAGGGAGGAAACCCATTGGGAATAAATGGGTGTTTAACATTAAAAGAAACAATGATGACCAATTGGAGATGTATCAGGCAAGATTGGTGATCAATGGATATGCTCAAAAGGAAGGTATTGATTTCAATGAAATATTCTTACCTGTTGTTCGATTAACTACCATTCGTATAGTTCTAGCATTATCAGTAGTACATGATTTACATCTAGAATAGCTAGATATAAAGACAGCTTTTTTTCATGGTGATCTTGAAGAAGAGATTTATATGCTCCAACCAGAAGGCTTTGAAGAAAAAGGAAAAGAGAAATTGGTTTGCAGGTTAAACAAATCTCTATACGGACTCAAGCAGGCACCAAGGTGTTGGTATAAGAGATTTGATTCTTTCATCATGAGTCTGGGATATAATAGATTATACGCACACCCTTGTGCGTATGACAAGAGGTTTGGAGGTGATGATTTTGTCATATTACTATTGTATGTTGATGACATGTTGGTTATAGGCCCCAACAAAGATCATATTCAGGAATTAAAGACTCAGTTGGCTAGGGATTTTGAGATGAAAGACTTAGGACCAGCAAACAAGATTCTTGGAATGCAGATTCATCGAGACAAGAACAATAGGAAGATCTGGCTTTCTCAGACAAATTACCTGAAGAAGGTCTTGCGGCATTTCAACGTATAGGACTATAAGCCAATATCCACCCCACTCCCTATTAATTCCAAGTTATCCTCTCAGATGAGTCCTAGCAGTGAAGCAGAGAGGATAGAGATGTCTCGAGTACCGTATGCATCAGCAGTGGTTAGCCTGATGTTTGTTATGGTCAGCACCAGACCAGACATTACACATGCAGTGAGAGTTGTAAGTCAGTACATGGAAAATCCTGGTAGAGAGCATTGGAGAGCAGTAAAAAGAATTCTTCGTTACATCAAAGGAACGTTGAATGTTGCCTTATGTTACAGCGAATCAGACACATGTATTTGTGGGTATGTTGACTCAGATTATGCAGGTGATCTTGACAGAAGCAAGTCCACCATCGGATATGTATTCTTACTTGCTAGCGGAGCTGTAAGTTCGGTATCTAAACTGTAGTCAGTTGTGGCTACATCAACAACAGAAGCGGAATATATTGCAGCTACACAAGCTAGTAAGGAAGCAGTTTGGTTGAAGTTGGTCATGGAGGAGTTTGAGCATGTACAGAAGATAATATCTCTATTTTATGACAGTCAGAGTGCTTTGCATTTTGCAAAGAATCCAGCTTTTCATGCCAAGAGAAAACATATCCGAGTGCAGTACCACTTCGTTTGTGAGAAAATGGAGGAAGGGACAATTACTGTGAAAAAGATCAACACAAAGCAGAATGTGGCAGATTTTCTGACTAAGGTTGTCAACATAGATAAGTTCATATGGTGTCGTTCGTCCTATGGCCTGATAGAGACATAAGCAGTATGGAGCCGAGAGAGAAAGAATGGTGAAGATTAATTAGTATTTAATTCAATCTTCAAGTAGGAGAATGTAAGATGCTCTCATCCCATATCGGTGGGATGAGATAGGAAGGAGGGGAGTGAAGCCTATATAAGAAGGCTCACTCCCCCTCATTTCATATACCACAAAATCAAACATTCTCTTTTATACAAATTAGAGGGTTAAGTTTGTAATCCCTATTTTATTATAGTGAAATTCTTCTCTCTCCGTGGTTTTTACCCTATTGGGGTTTTCCACGTAAATTTCTTGTGTTCTTACCGTGCTTTCTTTTCCAACAGTTCCAACATCTCAAATGTGCTCCAACATATATTCCTCCACAGTTGTGTTCAAGGTGCACATTGCTTTGACTGTTTTAATCTTCCATTTTCGCAGCGTACCATTTACATCCTCTACCTCTGGTTGTGCAACTTCATTTATGTTGTGACCTCCCACAAGTCTTAGCCTTGCATATAATACATCATGCAAGTAGACCAAGAATTGTAGTTTTGGTTGCTGAGCTTTCTAATTCCACCAATGAATTGGAGACTTGTCATCTTTCCCAAAGAAAAAAACTCACCTAACTTACAAGTGATGCCTAGAAAAGATGTGGTTCTGATACCATAATGTTGAAGATAAAGAGAGAAGAATGCATAAAATAGAAGAAAATTTGTTGTTGAAAATTGAATTATTGAACTAAAGCAACATGAAGCCTTATATAGGCATTTACAAAGCCACTAAATTACCCACTAACTCCATAACGTTATTGACCCAATAACTCCAACAATAAAAATAGAACAAAAAATTACAAAGCCGCGAAATCAACTTAACCACCAAATTCATAACGTTACTGATCCACTACCTCAAAGAGAACAAACAAACCACTAATTGATAGTTTAACTAAGTCTTTAATAAGTTGGTGTTGCAGTTTAACAGAAATAATTACAAAACTTTTTATTTGTTTTCCTGAAAGCCAAGATCATTAAAATTCTATAAAATGATTAACATATAAATCATAATATAGCATGAATCTTAATTCATAACTTAATTTAAAGCATGATAATATTCTTGTTGTATCTCTTGAATCATTTTCGAAATTGACTTATTTCAACCTCCGTAGTCGCACAAGTGTATTGTCTCTATAATGGTATCTATAAAACGAGTTGAGAAAACTTTGTAACTATTGTAGAGAGATTTAGACAATTAATACTGCTCCATTAGAAATTGAACCTATTTATAAAAGATTTTAGATATTTTAGTAATTTAATTGAAATTAAATTCTAATTTTAATTAAATTTTAACTATAATTACAAGTAATTTTAATTAAATATCAATCATGCTCGAATAAAGTCTAATATCTCATATTAATTCTTATTTATTAAATATCTCATAATTAATTATAAAGCTTCTCAAACTTTATATTTAAGTCTAACTTGATTAAAATATATTTGCTCTCTTCAACCTGTTATTTATATATGGCCTATCAGGTTCTCAAATATGTTACCAATTGATATAACCTATAACCTTAAATCATATTTAAGATTAAACAAATTAAACTCCTTTAATTATCTAATTAAACAATTTATATTTATAGATTAAGATTAATGTCTAGCAATACATCATGATTACTCAAATTTTTAAGAATGTTAAAGTGATTTTGACTAATCTTTTCATGTATGACTTTTCTGTGTAGTTTAAATGATATATAGTTTAAAAAAGTTTGTGGTTAACTATTAACAGTTATTTATGGTGTATTTTATCATAAAATAAAAAATATTATAGTAAAATGAAAATTTCTTTAATTAATAAAGTTAACCATGAATAATTTATAAATTTTGGTCTTGTAATAGGTTCATAATAATTTTAATGGAAGTAAAATCAAGCTATTTAGCGCAACATAAGAACTTGTAAATGGAACTTTTCTTTCTTCCCGTCTCTTGTAGGCACATCAATTATTTTGGAAGTGATAAGTCAGAATAAGAAAAAGGAACAAAAAGCATGAAATTACGGTTATAGTTCGCTTTCAATCCGCTGCCAACTAAAGAGAATATTGCAAATTCAGCATTAAAGGAATAAAAATAAGGTGATATGTTTTATTCTAAGATAAGTTAAAAGTCGATATGCCATTTGTAAGTTAATCAGAAGAATTTAACTTATTAAGATAACAAATTTGAAAGTGATTAATTTTTTATATATTTTTAATTTAGTATTAAGTTTTAAAATTTCAAAATTTAGTGATTAACTTCTTAAATTTTGTACAAATTAAATTAAAAAATTAATTTTCTGAAATAATTAATAGATGACAATTTATGTAACATTTGATGGACCTATTATATTAAAAAAACAATTTTTGATATGATTTATATAAGTTTTAAAAAACTAATTATTAAATTAAAAATTTGACGCTAAATTCAAACAATCTTAAAAAATAATTCTTTAATTTATTAGGTCGCATTATTTATTGAGAAATCTTTGTCTATATTTAAAAGTAATTATATAAAAATTGATCATTAATTATTTTTATAAATTTATAAAAGATTTTAAATATAGAATATTATATTCATCCCTTGTATGAATTTTACATTTTATATCATTGAATAAAATAATAGTAAACAAGTTAAAAGTGGTGGTGAATAACTTTCTACGAGATTCTTTTACTGGAAGAATTAGCAAAATATTGTTGGGTAGTCCTGTTCGTGTTATCGTGCTAGATGGCCTGTAGATTCTGAGGCAAGTCAGTATAAATCTGAGAAGCCAATTGTAAGGATTTGTGGATTGATACAAGAACAATAACATTCACTCATAAGTTGAAACTGCTAAAATGAAAAATCGTCCAGTAAAAATGGAGGATGCAAGAACACAGATGAGCATGGAGCATTTCAGGAAGTGGTTATTCGCATTTGACGATGACAATAACGGTAAAATAAGCGTGAAGGAGCTGACGGAAGCATTTCGGATGACCGAAGTGTGGTTTTCGTGGTGGAAAGCCAGGAATGCCATGAAATTTGCAGATTCCGATGGCAATAGCTTTATAGATGAAACCCGAAATCGAAAATGTTATGACCCTCGTCCCACGTCGGTGGGATGAGAATATGAGAGGAGGAGAGGTGCTTATAAAAGAAAGCCCTCTCCTCCTACTTCAATGCACCAAAACAAATCAAACATATCCTCTTAAACAAATTAGAGGGCTAAGTTTGTAATCCCTATTTTGTTATAGTGAAATTCTTCTCTCTCCGTAGTTTTTACCCTATTGGGGTTTTCCACGTAAATCTTTTGTGTTCGTTTCCCTACTTTCCTTTCCAACACCTGAGGGATCTTGAAGTTTCCAGGTTTACCCCCTCTAGGACTCTTGGGATGAAATCTTAGGAGATTAGGATTAGTTCGACTAAGCTGAGATACTAATAAAAAAAAAGAGATCGAAAACTCTTTTTGGAATGAAGTAAATCATGAGTTTATGATTGCATAATTTGGGAAAATCCGACTTCAAAAGCGCCACGAGAGGAGTGACGGGATCATGACATCACCTTTCCCGGATATAGATTTGTTAGAACTGTAATACCTTGTACTTTGACCTATGACAACCATAATGTCTAAAGAGGAACTCCACAAAGGTGGGTCATGTACTTCTAGAAATGTATGTCCCACGAATTCAATTTTTCAGCGTCGGCCAGGGCATGTTATGTCCTTTTGTCTCACCAGATCATGGAACTCACTGCTTCTAACTTCAGTTTTCTCGAGTTCTTCAGACAATTATGCTATGGAGGGTAATATAAACGACAAGAACGTTGACCAAAATGCACAAATCATGGGGGTCTGGAGCCAGTTGATTTAGTTGGGTGCAATCTATAAATTAACAGCAACATGAGATTAAGAAACTCTACCGTTTGGTTAACGAATTATAACAATCTATATATATATAAGCATCTGATTCAATCCATGTATAATTTGACCAATTAAGTTTGCTTTTAATCATTCACTTAAACTGAATATGAAGATACATGTATATACATATATGTATATATGTATATATATATATATAACCCGAGTTAGTATATGGACTGTTCTAGTAAATAAAATATTTAAGTATTATTATTATTAAAGAAGAAATTATCAAAATTATATTTTGAATCTTAACGTTTATAACAAAATACAACTCGAGCTTTAAAGTGTTGAGACGTTTACATTAAACTATAACATTTTCAAAATATTTAAAACAGGCCCTAAATAAATGAAAATTTTAACAAAGTTAATTTCGTGACAGATAAATGTCATTTCAATATTAACATTATTTATATAATTTTTAAATAAAATATAAGTCTTATTGCCACTTAATTAATTTTAAAATTAATCAATAAGTAGATCTCAGAACTACATAAGGGTTATATATTTCAAGCTCATATGTATATATTTTAGACCATGAGTTCCATTTGAATTTGACAATAGTCACCATTTTTATTAAAAAATAAAAAATAATTTCACTTCAGCTTTAACATAGTGTTTAACTGATAAATGGTTAACTTAGTTAAATTTTTCATCTACTTAAGTCTGTTTTAAATGTTTTGAAAACGTTAAGGTTCAATTTAAATACTTCCAAATATTAAAGTCTATTTTATATTTTGTTATAAGCGTTCATGTTCAAATATGCATTTTTAGCTAAGAAGATATCAAAATACATGGTTATTTAATGTAAAATGTTTGTTTATGAAGAACTAAAAATGGAATCACAAGCAAAGAATGAGAATAATACCGTTGAAGTGTAACATTCTTGACAATTAAAAATGTTCCCACGCCACCATTTAATTAATTATTCACTTATGCACCCCTTACCTTGCCATTAAAGCAGTTCTAGTTGATCACCAACCAATGGTATTTATCAATTTCCAAGATGTGTACAAGAGCTAGAAGGCATACTTCAGCTTACATTTCATGTTTCTTGCACATAAAATAGTTGTTTATAAACAAGAGTTAATCTCGTCCTATCTTAATGTCATTCTCTTTGATGTATATGGCGTACCCTAATCATTAATCACGACAATCTACAAGAATTACCCGAATGATATTATTAGAAATTCATAAGTGAAATAATCTAATTTCGGAAAGAGATATAAGGATAAAGTGAGTTACCTTTAAAAATAGAACTCATAATTCAACTACCAAAACCTCGTCAAAACCCTTCAAATACGAGTATAGGATAAGGCTTGGTATAGTATTGTTGGCAAGTTCTTCATATTTCCTACATTTGGATTGGATTCCTGTTTTGTAGATTTAGTAGAATCTGTATTCACTCACATATTTTGGGCAGCAAGTAAAAGCAAAAAAAATTTACTCCATTGTCTCAAAAGGTGAAATTAGTCACCCCAGCTGCTCTTACATCTGGGTCTGATTAGATTGTGAGGGGGTAAATCACGGTTTATCTCGATCGACCGCCTAGCAGAACGATCCATGCACTCCCGTTGTTAGAAATTAAACCCAAGTTCTTATTCCAATTTATTCTGCTAAATTATCAACCGAATTACCCGGTACAAAATTTACTCCCTAAATGTTGGAAACAATCAGCTGAAAAACAGTGCATATCAATTAGTCAATACAGCCATAAACAGGGCATTAATTAGTAAAGAAAAAGGAGGCAATCATGACTTTCTGTTTTTTCGGTGGGTAGTTGAAGAAGCCTTCAATGTCACACATTTCTAAGGTATTTCCCTAGGAAATGGATACACTTATCCCCTGCAAGTAACGAAATTATGACAAGAAAAGGGTTACTATCCAAAAGAGAAGATGACTTCTGCTACGGTCAATTGCTTTTCTAACTTTTAGTTGTCAAAAGGTACTAATGTATCCGTCTCTTTTGGATACTTCGAGCGCCCATAAAAAGGAGACTCTGTCTTGGTTTTTTGCAAGCAGAGAAAAAGAAACAGAGCACTGTTTGGGTTCCATCCTTTGCTCACTGTAGTTGTCCTCACTTGGAATTTTTCCTTGCTAAATTCTGTTCAGGCTATAAGGGATGGGCGAGATCTCAGCGACCAACGGTAATCATGAAGTTCGTTTGGCTGTGAAGGATGATAATAACCCTCCCGCCTTGACATCCAAGGATTCATTCTTGAGCTTCTCTGTGCCTTTTGCCCAGAAGGTTACTAGCACTGGCCAATGTTTTTCTTGTTATCTTTTTCGTTTAAGCTTTCTGCTTTCTGCATCAAATTTTGGTCTCAAAGGTCGGTCTTTTTTGTGTACACGTTTCACATGATTTTGAGATCATGGTTATCTCTTAAAGTTCATGTCCAAATATGACTCTTTCAACTAGTTTCTTTGATGGATCACCAAACCAACTCGTTCTTCATTTGTAGTTGAAGATCATTACAGAATTCTGTTCTTTAGTGATTGGGATACATAACTGACATGAGAGACAAGTTTGACTACTTTTTGGGATCTGCTGTATCGAAACATAGTGATTGACGAAATCGATGTTAATGAATATTGATGTGCAGTTGATAGCCGAGTTGTTTGGTACATACTTCCTCATATTTGCGGGATGTACGGCGGTGTCTGCGAATCAGAACTTTGATAAGGTGGTGACGCTACCAGGAATATCAATAGTATGGGGATTAGCTGTGATGGTTCTGGTTTACTCCGTTGGTCACATCTCCGGTGCCCATTTTAACCCTGCTGTCACTCTTGCCTTCGCCACCTGCAAGAGATTCCCATGGAAAGAGGTGAGAACTGACAACTTGACATCGACCTTGTTGAAAAAACCCAGGTGAAATAACTACAATACAGGACAGAAATTGACTAAATGGCCAATAAGTTCCTTTCTTTATTTGTCTATCAAGTTCCTGTTCCAATTTGAATACGGACAGGTGCAATAGGACAACTTCTGGTGAAATTTCAATTGCGTCTACATGTGTGTCTCATGTAGGTACCACCTTATATACTATGCCAAGTTGCTGGATCAACAATGGCTGCAGGAACTATTCGATTATTATTTACTGGACACCAAAATAAGTTCACAGGAACTATGCCAGCAGGTTCAGACATGCAAAGCTTTGGAGTTGAGTTCATAATCACATTCTATCTCATGTTTGTCATATCAGGAGTTGCCACTGATAACAGAGCTGTAAGTAACTATCAATCCTCTAATCATGATCCCAAATTAGATACGGATGTATGATTGACATTGGGGGTTGCCTAGTTTATGTCGCCAACTTCTTGACGTTTCACTAAATTATCCTGTCTTTGTAAGGTAGTTGAATTAGATAATATTATATGTAGTTGCCATCCTGAATCATTAGTTGTCTTCTTCTGTAATTTATGCAGATTGGTGAACTTGCTGGACTTGCCGTTGGTGCAACAGTTTTGCTTAATGTAATGTTTGCAGGGTAAGTAGCAAATCTTTTTATTTGTTTATTTTACTGAAAATATTTTAAAAAATGGTTTTCCATATTCCATTCCTCAAGTCAGATGGTTTGAATTCAACTCCTGTATCCCAGAAGCCATCGACCAATTGTCTTGAAGTCTATATTCTATTTAGGTGGAACTTTCCCTGAAGAGCAGTTGACAATTTCAACTTGGGTATTTAGAAACTCCTGTTGCTGTTCTGCAGGGCAATTTCAGGAGCATCAATGAACCCAGCAAGAAGCTTGGGACCAGCGATTGTGTGGCACAGGTATGAGGGGATATGGATATACCTTGTATCAACAACACTTGGGGCTCAGGCTGGTGCCTGGGTCTACAATATGATCAGGTACACCGACAAGCCCCTGAGGGAGATTACCAAAAGTGGATCATTCTTGAGGACCAGACGAACCTAACAAGAAACTCACTACCAATAAGTTTTCTGCGTTACTTACTACAAAAATAGAAGGCAATCAATGTTATTCCAACGGTTCACTGTTTTTGTTTGTAAACGTCCCATGTCATAAAATAACTTTGTACGTATAGTTTCCAAGAACGTGTGAGCTTTTGGATAGCAAAGATGTGATCGTGTTCCTTTATGGGTAAAGTCATGTGAACCAAACCTCTGAAGATATGACAGCTTTAAACTCTGCTCATAAACATTTATGGAAAGGATATGATTAGAATATTAAAGGACATCACGTTTTCTTACAACTCTCGTGAAACAGATGAGTAAAAGTAGCTTCTGATACGATTCTGGAATCCTTCAGGATGACGAATTATACAAGTAAAAAGTAGCTGCCAAGATGGATAAGGAACCAACCAACTATTCACTTAAAAGTAGCTTCTGATTTGATTCTGAAATACTTCAGGATGACGAATTATACAAGTAAAAAGTAGCTGCCAAGATGGATAAGGAACCAACCAACTATATACTACCCGCATGATCCTCCGGCGTTTTGGGTAAATAGAGATATAAACTAATAATCACGAGATTCATGGTTGGTAAGACTTGTACAGCCATTCGATTAATTTAGTGATGCTCTGAAACTTTTCATCCGTCAACGTTCAAGCTCCACATAATTCTCTAGTTCATGTAAGACGCCTTTTCTTACAGGTTAAGATCCCTTTTTCTTGTCCAAGACGTGGCTTACATCATCTGGAAGCATTTTTTATCAAGGAATCTGCTGGGAAAGAATGTTAAAATAGTTTATAAATATTGGATAATTCTTTTTAAAGGTACATTTGGAGATATAGTTAGACCTAAAATTTATCAAATTATAGAGTCTAAACTTGTTTTAAAAGTTTAAGACAGTATTTGATCTGTTATAGCGCTTTACTTAATATGTCAGTTAGATGTTCACTTCTGCTCTAACCTAAAAAAAAGTATGTTAAGAACTTTACACTTGGGAAATGTTAAGAACTTTACACTTGGGAATTTCTTCATCAAGAGTGGGTTGAAAAGTAACCAAGCAGGCCCTAATGGAGCATTAATGTATGTTGTGGGTTCAGATTCCTGAAAGAATGGCCTCGAATCTGAAAAAGCATCTGATACATTTGGCCCACCCACAACAGCACCAACTAACAGATTCGGGTTTGGATTTGGACTCAAGTAAT
>JANZLF010000002.1:37624639-37635807 GCA_026546835.1 Erythroxylum foetidum
ACTTTAACGTTATAACGTTTATAACGTTAAAGTCATTAACTTTAATGTTATAAACGTTATAACGTTAAAGTCATTTAATGACTTTAACGTTATAAGAATATAGTAACGTTATATGAGAGGGGCCCACTTATATCTATGTGAATGAACCCACCTGGTGGCATATCTCACATGTAATGTTGCCCTTCTCATTACACCACCTTTTTACACATCTGCGGTGAGCGTACTGCAAGCACGGAGAATCAGATTGATCATCCAATGCAATGATTACATTTTAGTCCCGGAATACACAAAGGAAAACATACTGTTTTAATGTGGCATATCTCACTGTTTGTTAGTAGAGGGGGCTGTTGAAGTGGGGCCCCCTATCATAGTGGGCCTTGGGCAGGTGCCCTGCTGGCCCCTGCCCAGGGCTAACACTAATGATTGGCTAGTTCCCTAATAAATAGTATCAATGGTTGCCATTAGTGGAATGCCGGTATAACTTTAGCCATCATTCAGTAATCAACACATTTTCATTTAAAGCTTCATATGGATATATACCACCTCTTCATATGCTCTATTATGCAGGATACTCCAAACTTATAGTAGCTAATCAAATTCTTTAGAATAGGGAGGAAACTATCTAACAATTTGGTTTTATTTATAAAAGAGCTCAATATAGGACAAGGTAATAAACAAACAAAAAGAGAAATAATAACGAATTTAAAATTAGGGAATTGCTCTTTATCAACCTACAACTATATAGGTAAGAGTCTGTAGTTAGAAGAACTAACTAGAAGCTAGTTACTACATGTTGAGCAAGTTTTATATCTAATAAAACTCTCAATATTTGCAAGTATATATATCATAACTTGTAATATTGAAAGATATCGATCCCATGAGGAAATAGATAAAACTAACTAAATCTAACTTTATCCATGTTATTAAAATATGAGTTAAGTGAAGCAATGATCGAAATTTAAACAAGGAAATAAAATCAAGAAAATAAGCAAATAACAATTGAGCTACCAAATTTATTTAAGGTTGATCAAGGATGAATGCTTAGGATTTATTTTTTCTTTATTTTATTCCCTTAACCAATATTGATCCACTTATGTGTTGATCTTAGATTTTTTAAGGGATTGATTAGTCTCTCTTAAGACTTCATCAATTATCCCTAATTGAATATGGAACTTCCAAAATTGCAATATCTCAATTCACAACTCTTTCCCTAACGTTTTCAATTAGATCTGAAGCTATTTATTAATAACCAAGTTCTCACACAAAATCTATTTTCGAACGATAGTTGATTTGATAATTGCGTGACTTATTAAACTACCTCCTTTTGTTGCACAATTTAATTAGATTATTTTTGACACCTTCTCTCGATTTATTGTCAAAGTATGAAATGCACAATTATCACAACACCATAATTTTGTATTGAATCAATAAAGATTAAAAATCATAAAATAACTTTATAATAAACCCTAATATGGAAATTTAGAAACTTATGAATATAATAAACATCTTAGAATTTAGTTTACACATCAAGTATGATGAAAATGACAAAAGAGAAAGAAAGATTTGTTCAGAGCTTGATATGGAAAATTGAAATTCCAGATGTTCTTATTGATCTTCTTTGTTTAATCCACTTTTGTAAGATGGCGGTAGCATTTTTTTAGGCTTCTTACTGTTCTTAAATAGTCTTTTAGGGTAATGTGAACCAAGTTGGCCCAAGCAAAGCTCTAAAGGAGCCATTCAACATTCAAGAAGGCCCAATTATAAGAGCTAGAGTTAAGAAGATAAAGGAAGTTATAAATGGGATAATTGAAGAGATATGAATTAAACAAGCTTTAATTAGCTTAGAAAGTATTCAAGGCCTAATGAATATGATCCAAGCTAAGTCAAGAAGCCCAATGAGTGTCTACGTTATTCCAAATATGTCCTAAGCATTCCGAGATTCTTGGGAGACATTCAAAAACGTATTCAAGTTGTCCCAACAAATTAGGAATGATTTCTTATCTCAGTTAGCTCAATCAAATAATGATAATGGTCAAATCATTCAGTTAAGATGATTTCTTACCTTAATTAGCACAATCAAATAATGATTTTGATCAAATTATTCTGTTAGGATGATTTCTTACGTTTATTTGCTCTTACCTTAATGCCTATATAAAGGCAAGCATTATATTGTTTAAAACACTTAAGAAAAGTTCAGAATTCATTTAGTGAGATTAATTTCTGTTTGGTTCTTTCATGAACTCTTAAACTTATCAAGACTATTATCTTGTGGCATTCAAAACCTATCCTATACCTTTGGTTCTTCTCTTCTATAGACATCAAGTTAAGATTTTTCTATCCTCAACCTACTTTTAGCTTTCTTGGGTTCTTGGCTTTCAATTGTGCATTTGTTGGGTTTGAAGACTCATCTTTAAGGTTCACATCATAAGGTCTTAAGGGTATAACTAAGGTTTTTTCCTTTTTGATCAGTTCCAAAAATGCCTCTGAATCCTAAAATAAATGGAAAAAGTTACAATTGGAAGCTCGTGAAAATCGAGTCACGATCGTGACTCTAGGTAATTCTCATCTGTCATGATCATGACATGGGAGTCATGATCGTGACCTTGCCCATGCAACTCCATGCATGTCTAACTCTCTTGTTCTTCTCTTATTTGATTTCAATAGTATTAAATTCATCAAACACCTTAAAAAACATATAATTAAGGTTGAAACCATGCTCCAAACCACACAAAGACTTATGATATAAATAAGCACTCCCATTAACATGATTCTAAGCCTATATATGCAACGATCATCTAATAAACACTTATAAATACAATAAAACACCTATAAAATCATAGTATAAACTACACTTACCATTATGTTTTATAGACTATTCAAACTAATAAATAGGATAAGACACAACCTATAGATTGGAATTTCTATAAGACATACTCATATATAAAAAAGACAAACAATACCACAATTGCTAGCATAATGGTCAAAATACATAATAAACCAGTGATAAAAGTATTAGTGCAATGGTCAAACGACTAAAAGTAATTAATGATATAGGGATTCTCATTTGACCTATATAAGTGGTTCCCCCTTTTAAATCTTGTGGACATGGTTTTTAAAAGAGACAAACATTAATAAGAATAAACTTGAACAAAAGATGAAGCAATTGTTTATTCTTTATTTGTTTAAATGAAACAATGATGTAGCTTTAATAGATGGCTAAGTATAAGTGCTGCTGTTTATATATTGTTCCACTCCAATGGCTGTATATATTTTCCCCTTTTATAATGTTCATAAATAAGAGCATCATAATATAATTACAATTCTCTTTATAATTTCTTCTCTCTATATATATTCTCTTTTGAACCTTTTTAAAAATAAAACATGTATTAATAAGAAGAAATAAGTACATAATAAGTTTGATAAAAAAATATACAAACTAGATTATCAATATAGCAACAACATAAAAAGCACTGAAAAAAACATCAAAAGATTAGCTAATTCTTTAGGTCATTTGGTATTAAGTGCTGAAGTTGAGATTGTCTTCATAAGCTAAGATGTGATGTCTAATTTTGTTACATAATGCTTAAAAGGTAGTCTCTTTAGAGGTAGTAGTGTTTCCAAAAAAATTGTTGTTTCTTTCTTCCCACGTGGCATCAACAAGGTAGGTGAAAGCCATTTTGAAAACCCATAAATCACCTTCATGTGTCAAGTGGAGCTTACTACACTATTTGATAATCTTAGGTTAGTAATGAGGAGTATCTAAGTGATAATGCTGATTTGTAAGCATATTGGTTGAATTGGCTTTGAAAATAGATATGCTATATATTTTCAGAAGAGCCTTTGCATAAGATGCACCAATTAGGAAAGGTTGAGTAATGAGTAATGAGTAATTCTATCCATTGTTTACACCCTATTTTTTATTTCCATCTAGGAAGTGAATGAGGTGTGGGCTAAATTATGCTTAAACCATATGATTTTATGCCAAGAAATAGTTTGGTTGGAGCATCTAAACAGGGTCTAGCAAGATGAATTGGAGAATGTAGTTGAAGAAATGAGTAATTAGTTGATTTCATAATGTTTGGAGGTGTTTAAGACAACAGATGAAAGAAAAGTTGTCAAAGTAGAAGAAGTAAGAGATACAACTCCTTTTAGCTTAGGCGCAATATCAACCACTGTAATGTTTGGGTGAAGAGTAATATGGAAGGAATTAGGGTTCAAAATAGAGGCAAGAGGTCTAACGGAAGCCCGGATATCATTTCAAAATTGTTGCATGAATAATTAATAATTAATTTATAAAATTTAATGAATTAAATTTTATTCAAATATTTTAAATTATAAATTAGATTATAATTTTAGCCTGATGTTTGAAGTTTCATACCATACTAGTTGGAAAATGGTATAAAAATAGATGGTACCATACTGAAATAAAATTTTTGATAATATTAGTTATTTGGAAAGTACTGAAAGGTAATGTCACTAATGATATAATACTAAGTTAATGTTAAAATTTAAACAATCTGAGCTTTCTATCTACTTCCTTGAGGACGCTCCTATGTTAACTCTTTAATTCTTTTATGAATTTTTAATTTCTAAAAAGAATAAAAATTAATCTTTAGAGAAAACAATTAGCCTATTTCAAAACACTTTGTTATTTTTTTAGCTTTCTTTCCATTATGAATTGATCTTTATTATATTGAATTCCCTTTTATAGTTTGTGATTCTCTTGTACTACAATTACTTGCTTTTTCACTTCATATTTCATTTTAATATATTTTTGCACTTTTAGTAGCTTAGAAATATGGAATTTTGAATTTTTAAAACTTAGTTATATCTTTGATAAGAAGACAAGTGCAAATTTTGGAAAAAAATTTTCTTGGCATGCCTGTATTTTAGATAAATGCTAGTAATATCAAAAATTGAAATTCAATTATATAAAAATTTAAAAATTATATGTTATTCACAGTATTGTTTTAGCCAACTAACAAACTTTATTTGAAGTTTGATATTCATTATAACCAAAAAAAAAAAACATTTTTGAGTTGGACTTGATGAACCTTAAGCTCCCGTCGAAAAATACTTTTTATCGAGCCTTGTCCTGCCGAAGTAGACTCAGGCCCGGCGAAAGACAATACTTGTATACTTTTTTCTCAGTTTTATGGGGAAATGCTAAAAAGTCAAAGTAGTTGTCGGAAAGTAATTGGATGTGGCTGCATTGCAAAGAGCAATGAACAACCAAGAAAAGAACCGGTCAACTTGGAAAACTCCATTATTGCAGTCAACAACATCATCCTCTCCATTAGAGCACATGAACCAAAACACCGAGTAAAATCACAATCTACAAACAAAGTTCAAGTCTTTAAGTCCAAAACTACCTCCCCACCCCAATTGCGATAACTTTTAATTTACATCATGAAAAAGTTGGTCAAAAATTGAAAGTAAATTAAAAACAAATTTGCCCACGGAAAAAAGGAAACTATTTCTCTCACCATTTAATGAAAAGCAAAGAGAAAGAGAGGAAAAGGGGAAGATGAGCTTGAGCTCCAGTTCCTCAGATGCTTTGACCGCCACCCTCAGCAACTCAATCCAAGCTTTGGGACGTGGGTTTGATGTCACATCTGATATAAGGCTTTTGTACTGCAAAGGAGCTCCGGGGTCAAGATTAGTGCTTTTGGATGAAGAACATACAAGGGATCTTGATGTCTGTCATGGGGTTGTTGTGCCAAATGTTTCTACTGATATCGAATGCTCTGAAGGCAAAAGAAGCATCGAAAGAATCCCAGTTTGCAGCTTCCACGAGGTGATTCTTTCTCTTTCTCTTTTTTTGGTTTGTCTTTTGGTATGTTTTTCTATTCTTTTATTTGGGAATGCTCGAACTCCCTATTTTCTGATGGTATATTGAATCTTCTAAAGCTGGATGATTTGCTGAATACAGTCCCGTTCTTGTCGTTGTTGTGATTTAGTTGATGATAATTGGTAAGGTTTCGTTCGTGGTAATGCAGTGTCACGACTACCATAACTTTTTACCATAGCTTCTTATTCCAAATTAGAGGCTAATAGTCATTGCTGATAGACTTTTCTGTCGCTAAAGGATTTGTGAAAATAAAACGGCTAATTGTCTAATTTTAGTTACTTTATGTTTGCATCCATATACAACAAGAGCAGGGGACTTTTCTCTTGGTATTCAAGTTTTGGATGTGGTTCATTTACAGTGTTCAAAAGATTGATTCATGTTTAAAGAAGTAGAGGGTAGCGTATGCATTCCTTTTGACATTATCAATTAATTCCATTTAGTGGATGGCAATATCATTTTGATCGTTCAGTCACTTAAGCGTCAAATTTTGTTCAAGATTGTTGAGACACGAGGCTTGAGTGACTCATCGCAAGGGAGTATGTCTTGACCTATTCGAGTGCAATTACAGGACACATTACCATATCGTTGAAATCTTTAAAAATTTCCAAAACTAATGGGTATTTGAACTGTTTTTAGTTAATTTTCACTTCATTTTCAGGAGTGCTCAAGTCCAAGTTTTGTGGAATGCTATGACTATCATGTACGACTGAAATGGCCTTAAAAAGGAAACTGAAGTAACTTTTTTGTTATTATGGACTTTTGGCCTGTCTGCTATTCATTAATGTTTGAAGACTACGTTGAAAATGACCCTCAATTGCTCATTGCTGCCAGACTCCCTACTACTGCAATGGAGTGAGGATACCACAAATTTTTTATTCTATTGTAACAAGATCAAATAGAGTATTATAGAAAGAACATTGACTGAAACTAATTAGATCTCTTTTTTGTTCTTTCTTTTGCATGTGTGTGTGCATGTCTACATTTTCTTTTAGCTGTTACTTCTACTTGGATATTGGTTTAATTCTTAGGGTTAACCAATAAAGACTATATGTTTCAATAATTTAGAGTAGCCATTCCAAACAAAAAGATGATGGTAGCAATGGTACTATTGCTTAAATGTAATCAAAACTGGGAAATGGACAAACTTTTCTTATCTTTCAAGCAATTTTAGTCATGGATCTTTTGGCCTCTATGTGAATGCATTGTTAAGAATATTTGTGAAAGTTAATGCCTTTTGTTTTCAGATGGCAGCGAGATTTAATGAGAAATCAGGAATATCAAGTGGTAGTCCGCTTGGAAGCTTCAATAGCATGTTCAATTTCACTGGTTCTTGGCAACTTGATGCAGCAGCCACAAAATCCCTTGCCATGGTTGGGCATTTCATTCCCTTGTATAAGGTCCAATTAGCAAATATCTCTTTACTATTGCATGAGGAAGTTAAGCGTGCTGTTCCTTACTCCTGGGATCCGGCATCCTTGGCAAGGTAAATAGTAATAACCTAGTTGCACTTCTGCTTTAAGTTTCTTTTGATTTCAATTTGTGACATGAAACTTCTGAAGAAGAAAAAAAGAAAAGAAATTATAACCTAATTATTCAATATAATTAGTTTTTACAGAAAATGCTTTGATTTGGGAAGTGCAAACCTGTGTCCATCTTGTGCTTGTAAAATGCAAGAGCCTGAAAGCTCTTAGTTCATTGTAATCTTTCCCATGAATATCAGATATTGTTACAAAATTCTTTATCCTTGTTAATATTCACTTTTAATCATTTATACGTGGAGAAAAATGTACACCAAAATGTCTAGTTAAAGTTTTCACAGACTTGAATTTTGATTGACAGAAGTTTTCTTTCTTTTATTGAATTTTCTTATTGCAGTTTCATCGAAAGTTACGGTACTCATATTGTCACATCTGTAACTATTGGTGGAAGAGATGTTGTTTACATTAGGCAGCATCAGTCGTCTCCTTTGCCAGTGTCAGACATTGAAAGCTATGTGACAGACATTGCGGACCAGAGGTTTCAGGACTCCAAAAGTCATTCAAGTGCAGGTGCTTTGAAGTACAAAGACAAGGTTATCATAAGAACACGCTGAAGTGAAAAACTTGTAACTAATTAAAGTGCATTCTCTGAAGAGTCAAAGTTTGACGAGTCTTAAAAATTTACTGCTTTCTGCAGGATGTAACTGTCATTTTTAGGAGAAGAGGAGGTGATGATCTTGAGCAAAGTCATTCCAAGTGGGCAAATAATATACAGATGGCACCAGATGTGATAAACATGACATTTACACCTATTGTTTCACTGCTTGAAGGAGTGCCTGGTATAAAACATCTGGCTCGGGCAATTGAGCTGTACTTGGAGTGTAAGTTTGCATGCAAAAATTTCAAGCTCATTCTCCGATTTTGAAATCTCGACTTGACTCATTTTCTATCTTTTTTCTGTTCTAGTGGGGCAATGTTGAAAACACACAAACATATTTCTTAATGATTTTTAATCATTTTTCCAAGAAATATAATACTTTGGCTGTTTAAGCTTTTTATTCAATAATCAAGAGTATAAATTGAGAAAAAACTTTGGTAGCCATTAAGGTGAAATATAAAATTTTCATTTTGTTGGGAACTTATATATAATGTGGTACACGGTCACATGGAAAATGTAAATGCATCTGGTTCTGTTGCTGCCACCAGTTTTACTGTCTTCTTGCAAAGACCTTAGGCTGACAAATTCAGCAGCAGATAGAACAACCTTTTCATGTCTTTGATAATGGAGAATGACCTAGAAGATTGTGTATTCATTATAGTAAGATTTATATTTCACATATAGCTGCTGCTGCCACATTTGATAATCTGCTTTAATGTTCTGTTTTCGGCCTGAACACTAATAATCCAATTGCAATATCTACCAGACAAGCCTCCTATTGAGGATCTGCAATACTTTCTGGATTTCCAAATTGCTCGAGTTTGGGCTCCAGAACAGAATAATCTTCAAAGAAAGGAGCCTGTTTGCCCGTCACTTCAGTTCAGCTTGATGGGTCCCAAGCTTTATATCAGCCCAGATCAGGTGATTGTTTTGTAGCCATTATTGTTGTGATACAAGTTAATGTCAATAGGATCATTCTGTTTAAAAGAGTTTCCCTTTTACATTAGAAAAAGGGGAAAATGGGAGTTGGTGCAATGTATGCTGAAAGATGATGAAAACAGCATCTGAGTTCAATCAACACCTAGGTTTCTTTTTTGTGATACTAGTGTTGGAAAGCATTGTTTTCACCTGTTAGTGATTCTTGGATTTGTTTTCCTGAATGGATGCTTATGAAATCTCTAATTGACTCGCTGATGGAAGCCAGTATCCTAAGAAGAGCCAAACTAAAGATAACCACGATCCAGCATTTAGAGAGAAGCTTTTGGACTTTTTAAGTGCAATGTAAACTGCAAGCAATCAGCTATACAGAAAGCTCGGGCAATTTAAGTTGCTACTTATGTCAGAACCTGATGATTAGTATCAGTAAGATATGTCCATTTTGGGAATGCTTAGGAGTAAAATCACATCAAATGTGGTGTTGCTTGAGTACAGAGGGGCCACATCTCTGAAATATTGACCCTGAAATATGAAATGTCAGCTTCTAATTCCATAGAGTTAAGCTAGATAATAAATCAGATTGTAGACTGACCTCTTGTTGCAGTTCTCACTTCTCAGGCCTAAAAATTTCTCCGGGTGAACCTGAATTATGTTCTTCACAACTGTTCTCAATGTATATAGGATTCTTAATTTTCCCCATTTACCTCATGATTGGACTGCCTCTTTAGGATAATGTCTTTCCTTTTCTTAAGAATTGTGAACACAAATGTAATTCTTCTAATGTCAAAATATGTATGGTATGCAGGTGACAATTGGCCGTAGACCAGTTACTGGTCTTAGACTTAGTCTAGAGGGCAGCAAGCAAAACCGACTCTCCATCCATTTGCAGCATCTTGTGTCCCTTCCAAAAATCCTTCAACCACATTGGGATGTGCATATGGCCATAGGTGCACCCAAGTGGCAAGGTCCTGAGGAGCAGGATAGCCGTTGGTTCGAGCCTATCAAATGGAAAAACTTCTCCCATGTAAGCACTGCACCGATAGAGTACACAGACACTTCCATTGGAGACCTCTCTGGTGTTCACATTGTTACGGGAGCTCAGCTTGGTGTTTGGGATTTTGGTGCCAAGAATGTCTTACACCTCAAGCTCCTCTTCTCAAAAGTCCCAGGATGTACAATAAGGCGGTCTGTGTGGGATCATAGCCCTTCAAACGCATCTGCACCTTGGCCCAATGGAGCATCTTCATCAACTTCAAGTGAAAGAATTGCCATTGAGAAGAAGGAAGATAGTTCAAGCAACATAGGAAAATTAGTTAAAATTGTTGACACAAGCGAAATTTTGAAGGGACCGCAGGATACTCCAGGTCATTGGTTGGTAACAGGAGCTAAGCTTGGGGTGGACAAAGGGAAAATTGTTTTGCGATTGAAGTATTCTTTATTGAATTACTGAGCAAGTATTTCTGCAAATTCTTGCTGTCAGCTTTTCCACACGTGAGGCATACTCAAACATTCTTTGCATAAAAATCGTTCCTTCTTTTGTTCTGTACATTGTGGCTGTTTGGTTTGTGTTTCCATAGTTAATAGTCACATTAAATATCATAATCTTATTTTCATTTGATTTCTTTTAAGAACTTTTTTGCCAAAGGACTGGACTGGACTGTCCAGCAGATTCATCTATTTTAGCTGAAGTAGTCATTCTTTCAACATGATGTGAGCTTCTAGAATGGAGGCATTGTATACTGTTCCTTCTTGTTAGTATTCATGGTTGATATTGCAGAATTTTATTCTTTTCCAAAACCCTTCTCTGCAGTCTTGCTTGCTTGTGGCCAATCCCTTTGGGCCCAACTGCAGCAATTTTATCATAACGGACAAGCTCTTTACTTTTTATGTCAAAATCAGGTTTTGGCTGTTCCGGTTTCAGGTTTTCTTTCATAAGAACAAAGCTCCTTCTAAACCACTTCAGTATTATATCATTACAGTATCTGTATTACTTGGAAAATGTAGGGGTGTCTGTACGACTTGTATATTACAATAGGTAATATTAGAGCTTTCAATCTGGATCATCCCACCCCATTTAGCATAAGAAATGTTCAGTGTGGCCAAAATAGTCTTTCAGTTGACCTGGAACCAGACAAATATGTCCAGGAAGTGAAGGATATTTAAGAGAAAGAGATCGGCTAAAGCATTGAAATCCAAGTCTTAGTATTTTTATGTCATACTTGCTGGTATTCTACTAATTGTCTCT
>JANZLF010000002.1:37677156-37715118 GCA_026546835.1 Erythroxylum foetidum
GCTGATTACACTCAGCATGCAGTGTATCTCCACGGTCTCCATGCAAGTGACCTGGCATAGGGGCCTCAGCTCCACCTTTCGCCCCTCCCGCGGCATACGTCAGGGCGACCCTCTTTCGCCCTATCTTTTTGTCCTTTGTCTGGAGCGCTTAGGTCATTCCATTAACCATTCGGTGTCCCAAGGTCGGTGGAAACCGATCAAACTTAGCCGAGCTAGACCTCCTCTTACTCATCTCTTTTTTGCTGATGATCTCATTCTATTCGTCGAAGTCTCGCTGGATCAAGTAGGCGTCATTCAGGAAACCCTCCATCCTTTTTGTGCCGCTTCGGGATAACGGGTGAACTTGGCTAAATCCCGCTGCTACTTTTCTAAGAATGTTTCGCAGTCGGTTAGTTCTTCTCTAAGTCGAGCGCTGAACATTACTAAGACCACTGATCTGGGACAGTATCTTGGGGTTCCTCTACTGCACGAAAGAGCTAGTCACCGCATATATCAGTACATTCTAGATAAGGTCCAACAGCGTCTATCTAGCTGGACTGCAAACCTCCTAGCATTGGCGGGTCGAGTCACTTTGACTCGAGCGGTCATCGAGGCTCTTCCCATATATACTATGCAGACGGTCCGACTGCCCCGTCGTCTTTGTGACGAGCTAGAGCAGCTGATGCGCCAATTCTTGTGGGGGACCTCTGTCGAGCACCGTAAGCTTCATCACGTCCCGTGGGAGGAGGTCAGTCAACTGAAATCTCGTGGGGGGCTGAGTATTCGCAAAATCCGAGCCACGAATGACGCTTTCTTAGCCAAATTAGAATGGAGCTTGATCACTAGGCCTGATGCTCTTTGGGTGCGCATACCACCGCGCTTCCCGGCAACGGCGGCTCGATGATCTGGAACGGTATCAAGGCAACTTGACATATTGTGCTAAAGGGCATGCATTGGAGGGTAGGCGACGGGTCTAGCATCCGCTTTTGGACTAATCCTTGGATCCCTCGCATTGGCCCACTCGCTTCACAGGCCACCTCCCCGATTCCCGCTGCCGATCTAACTCTCAAGATCCATCAAGTAGTGGACGTGAATGGCAACTGGAACTGGGATGTTGTTAAACCTTTTCTTCCCCCATCGGTTTGTCGGACCATCGCTGGTTCTTTCCCCCCGAAACCATACTTGGGTCCGGATAGATTGATTTGGGGCTTTTCTGAGTCGGGCCACTTCACGGTTGCCTCTGCATATGAGCTGCTTACAGATATAGGTCAATGGCTCAGCGGGTTCACTCACAATATCGGCTGGTGCTCCCCGCTGTCCGCAGGACTTTGGGGGATATTTACTGGGCTCACACTAGCTTGGAATCTGGGTTTTCGCCGGATTGACTTGGAGGTGGATTCCACTATGACATTATAATGCATCTCATCGGCCGCTACCAGAATCCTATCGTTCAAGATATCCATGAGCTGCTCAATCGAAACTGGACAATTACTCATCGGCACATCTATCGCAAGTGCAACCATTGCGTAGACTAGCTCGCGAATCACACTACCCTGGTTGACCTTGGTGTGACCTACCTCACCGCACCACCCTTTGGTGCCATTTTCTTCTTATTGCAGATACCTCGGCTAGCTCCCCTCGTATTATGTTGTAACTTGTTCTCTTTTTCCTTATATATATATTAAAAAAAAACTAATGAAGTCCTAAACGGTTCTTTTGATTTTGATAGACAAGAACAAGTTGAATGTTGCTAAGATGGCGTGTCGTTCGCATCTTTCGATCCTCGACTCCTACCGTAAGAGAATTGTACACTTGTGTTTTTATTAATATTTTATAATATCTTTTTCTTTTGCTATCTTAATTTACTCCATGCCACGCCTGCATGTCCAACGATGGAAGGAACAGTCTAAAAAGAGCACAGCTGCTTCCTCTTGAGTGCCCTTTTGGTCTCTGCTTGTGTTTGGGAAGGAGTGTAGTTTGAGTTTGGTAAGAGTGTGATTGGTGAAAATTTCTTTTGAGAAGCTGCAGAGAACAGTTGGGGTGGTAACAAGATTTTTATCGAATTCTTCCGTTGTGAGGAAGGAGGCAACGTGACGCGTTTCTTCCTCATCCTCTTTCCTCTTCGATGATACCCAGTTGCAGGTTTCTATTTTCGCTCCTTTATGGTGCTATGAGAAGAGAACTTCTTGTTAAAGGTGATTTTTTTTCTTCCCTTTTTGTTCGCAGTTTAAAGAGAGTGTTAATCAGTTCTCACAAGAGAACATAGCGCCACATGCTTCGAATATTGATCACACGAATTATTTCCCCAAGGTGGGAAAATTTCAACTTCTGTTTTAACTGATGGCATTGCTTGTTATTGGGTTTTCTGCGAAAATTTGAATTGGTGTTGTGATTTGCATGCTGCCGGGGTCAGGAAGTTAACTTGTGGAAACTCATGGGAGACTTCAATCTCCTTGGAATTACGGCACCAGGTTTCTACTCTGTTTTTTCATGTTTTTTCTTTGAGTATTGTGATGCTTTAGTTTTCTGGGGCCTGATTCAGTATCTTGTCAGAGGAATATGGACGGCTTGGTCTTGGATACTTGTATCATTGTATAGCTATGGAGGAAATTAGTCGTGCTTCTGCATCTGTTGCCCTTTCATATGGTGCCCATTCTAACCTGTGCGTCAATCAGCTGGTAAGAAGCATGTTTGGCTTAAGGATTCTAACGGTTTGTGTACTGTGGACTGAAGCTGCTTAATTAATTGTATCTTTTAGGTGAGGAATGGAAGTCCAGCGCAGAAACAGAAGTACTTGCCTAAGGTTCTACTTCCAAGACTTTGACATCATCTTCCCTATAAGAGACATTCCTGCTGAATTAGTTTGGTTCTTGGAATTTGAATGTTCCTCAATATGTCATTAATCTATGAGATGATCATTAGGATGCTGTTGCATGGAACATAATGGACGCTTGTGATATATATGTCAAACCTCAATTACCTTTCTTTGGTCTTAAAAGTATATGAAAATATCAATTTCTGCATCCTCTTCCTCTTCCTCTTCCCTTTGATACAAAGATGAGGAATGTGGCACCATTGTTAAGTTTAAGTAATAATTTAATCTTTTTTGTGAAGCTCATCAGTGGAGAGCATGTCGGAGCCCTTGCAATGAGTGAACCGAATGGTAAGCTATATGATCTTTTAGATGCTTATTTGGCATTGATAAACATGGGTGAAAGTCAGAGATCTACCATTTTACTCAACTTGCTGGTTGATGTCCCTGTATCTTTCAGCTGGGTCCGATGTTGTTAGCATGAAGTGTAAAGCAGATCGTGTAAAAGGAGGCTATGTTCTAAACGGAAACAAAATGTGGTGCACCAATGGTCCAGTTGCTCAAACATTGGTAACTTTGCCAAACCTCTATGTCCTGCACTTCCAATAGAATGAACCTGCTTTAGGATCTGTTTCTGGACTTTTAAACTTAACCTGTGTTCGTTCCAATCAGTTTTTCCGGCCGCGTAGCAGTGAATGTAAAAGTGGAGTGTAAGCTGAAAGAGGAAATTCCATGATTCATACAATATTAAAGCACTACACCTAAAGTTTTTCCCTTAACTGTTGAATCCCTCAAGTTCTTAGTCCTTAATATGAGGACCTTTGTAATGCAACCAGGAGTACTGGTAAAGAAGAATGTGCAAACATGTTGAAACTAGTACGATGCCACATTCAGACAGATTTTTCTGTTAAGTGTGTTTTAAGTAGAGTCTTATGCTGCTTGAAATTATTTCTTCTGAAGTTCCTGATTATGCTGTAAATGTCCACAGAATGGTTAGAATAACTTCTGGACTCTCTGAATTTTTTACATTAAGCATGATAAGTAGAGATTGTTTGTCTTTTAGCATGATTTTGGTTTATCTATTGTGCTGAAAAATGATAAGGAGAATTTTGGCAGGTTGTTTATGCAAAAACGGATGCAAAAGCTGGCTCAAAAGCCATCACAACATTCATCATCGAAAAGGGAATGCCAGGGTACGTAACAAAATAATTGATTTTAGTTCATTCAAGTGGCAAAGTCATAAAATTTTGGTGAAGCACATTTAGCGGGAGAAATGTCATTATTTTAGTTTGTTCCTGGTTTGAAGGTGGCTTTGCATATGGCATATTGACATGGAAATGAATGCTTTTAAATCTTGTGTCCCATGAAATTTGAAGCCCTAAGTGTTTTTTTTATATTCATGTCTCTAGATGGACAAACAAATGTCCCATTTTTTTTCTCAATGCAATCCTAAATGAAATGCCAATGTTCAAAGACAAGCAGATAAAGCTGATTTCTTCAATGGAAAGCATAAATTGGATCATAGTAGAAAGGAATATATTGAGATCCTTGGAATTAACTTATAAAATTCTTATTTCTGACTTCAGGTTTAGCACCGCTCAGAAACTAGACAAACTTGGGATGCGAGGAAGTGATACGTAGGTCATCAATAGATTCAATGTCATATTACAGCTAATAATATGTTATGTCCTCCTTTGATCCTCATCCTTACTGATATGGTGGTGGTCTTGCAGATGTGAGCTTGTATTTGAAAACTGCTTTGTCCCCGAAGAAAATGTGCTTGGCCAGGAAGGAAAAGGTTCTGACATACTATGAGCTTATACTTTTTTTGTCAAAGATAACGAAAGGTTCTTAATGCAATAGTAGTGAGCGTGTGTGTCCTGACTGCAAAGATACAGCTAGGCATCAACTTTTTATTGTTGGAAATACATAGCCAGATCAGTTGCAACATGCATAACATTATTCTTATAACTTATAAATTATTCTGGTGACTCTGGAGTAATTCCATTGTAGCTGCTGGGCAATGGTATAATTATTTTGGTCCTCAAACGAGGACTTAGTTGCATCAATGATCTATTCTGAGTTGGTCGTGACCATGGTTATGAAATGGCATAATAGACAATAAACTTGTAGCCCCTTTTTTCCCCTGTTTTTTGAGATATAAATGGTTCTTTTTGCCTTTCAGGTGTTTATGTCATGATGTCAGGACTAGATCTTGAGAGGCTTGTTTTGGCTGCTGGGCCTCTTGGCATCATGCAGGCATGTCTTGATGTCGTTGTTCCTTACGTTCGACAGAGAGAACAATTTGGCCAGCCGATTGGACAATTTCAGTTTATACAGGTTCAACTTTTATCGATTTTTTGTCCGAGGTTATAGCTACTTTTTGTTCCACATCTTACAGCTCTCTCTGTCAACGAACTGCATTGCAGGGGAAGCTTGCTGACATGTACACTTCATTGCAATCTTCAAGGTATGCAAATGTGATAAGATATTGCATCTACCCTCACAAACTTAAATGTTGGTAATGTAGTGGTTAACTGTTCAATCTTCAGGTCCTATGTGTATTCCGTGGCAAGGGATTGTGATAATGGAAGAATTGATCCTAAGGTGAGTGGTGGATGTTCATGCTCGCTCGTGTTCTGTTCCTCCACTTTTAAGTTCATTTTCATTTCATGATGTGAAGCTCGTAAATTTATTATGTTTTCCTTTTCAAGTTTTTTCTTGAAGCAATTTGTTTGCTCTGGAATGTGTAACAGTATGTTTTGGCATGTAATGCCTATTTGAACCATGTAAAACTAATGTGCTTATAAACCTTCAGGATTGTGCTGGAGCTATACTTTGTGCAGCTGAAAGAGCAACCCAAGTCGCTTTGCAGGTGAAAGAGCAGTACACCGCTCTTTGTATTTATATGGCTTATCACACCATTCCTTGCTTGATTAGACTACTACAGAATGACAAATCCCGTTTTCTCAACTTATGTGCATGCTATATTTATTATGGTATGTTATTATTGTCAAATTTACAGGCTATACAGTGCCTGGGCGGTAATGGATACATTAACGAGTACCCAACTGGCCGTCTTTTGCGAGACGCAAAATTATACGAGATTGGAGCTGGAACTAGCGAGATCAGAAGAATCATCATTGGTCGTGAACTCTTCAAGGAATAGAGTGAGATGGTGAATAAACTTGCTGTTGGTGCAGCAACATGCACGTTAATGGAATTCTGTGCAAAGAAACAAAAAAATGAATCACATTCCTCGGGGGAAGATAAGTGTGCTGGCTTGAATCTTCTTCCAATAGAATAAACTGCTGTCGAATTCTAAGTGCCGATAGATCTTTGAGGACGCGGGTTAAAGGTTTATGTTCACCTCCTGCTCTCTTGATTTAATAAACCAGTATACATCATCATCAGAAACTGACCTGGACCCTTTCTGGGTATTAACTTGAGGCTTCTTTTGGCATGTTAAGGTACATTCAAAAGAATTCTCAGCTTTTAGTTTGTCAGGAATTTTCGACTGTCTTAGAACTCTTCAGCTGCGTAACTATCTTCCAGGTCCAAGAGATTACCTCGATTTGACAAGTTCGATAGAATCAGCAGATCCATCCCTTCCATTTCCAGTTCTTGGAAATTAGAAGGGATGATGTTTTGCTTCCTAAAACTCATTTTCATGGTCGGTTTGTAGATGCATGACAAGTCAACCAGAAGTTGCCACCTCCATGGCAATATGATATTGAAATATTTCATTACAAGAAACACCAGATTGAAATAGTTCAACAAACTTCAGTTGCCAGCCATAAGCTGTTCCAGAGCTTTCAAATTCTTCCACAGATTATTGGCATAGATTAACCTAAATAACTCAAACTGATGGAACGGATACGGGTTAAAGTTTCAGTAGTTAAAAGTTGCACAACCAAATACAGCCAGCATAATACTCAAGCCAAATATTAATTTCAAACCCTTATTACAGTTGGAGAAGAATCAGGCTGGCTCACAGAGGAAGACTTGGATGCTTCCATAATCAGAAGCGCTTGATCCAAACAACTTTGAGTATCATCACCAGTCGTGCCGAGGGTCATCTTCTCAACTTCTTCTTTGGTATGTATATGGATCTTTGATACAACATCACAGAACTCACTGTCACCAGCAATGGCCACGATAAGGCAAAATGACTGAAACAAATGACTCACAATTTGCCAAAGATTAACCACAAAACATAAATCTAATTCATAGTTGCTTATCACGTAAGTTGCAGTAGAGCATCGCAAAGCAGTTTGAAGTAGAGGATACAATTTAACCACCTTCCATACTTCACTCATTTTATTTCCATGTCTTTTTCATGTGAAATACTAATAAATGTAGAATCTTTTCCTTTTTTGGAAACTCAAGATAACGAAATATAAGGCGGCTGAAATAATTACGTAATACCGAAAAACCAAGATTCAAACCCAGTTTGCATATAATCATCTCGGAAACTTAGCACCAGTTATCTTTAGAGCATGTCTTCTGTGTCAAACCTCTAAATGACTTAAAAAGTAGATGCTCAAAAAGGCAAAAATTGACATTAAAAATTCAGGTCTATTTCCTGCATAATCAGGCAATATACTAACTAACTGATCTACACACAAGGACTTACTGCCATGGATCGTCACCAACGACCATTACATCATTCTCACTGTCCGTGTATAATATACGCCATCCTTTATTAGGATCTCGCAGAAGGCCTTCCATGCCAAACAGTCCTTCTAGCTCATTCAATAGATCACTGTAGCCATTCAGTCTTGAGAGATCAATGGCTCTACCAACCAAGCTGCCTTGCTTGTGAACCTATAACCAATTTATGTGGATATTAGTGGATAAATGAAGCGAATTCAAGTCAGTTTTTCACTTTTCTTCTAATGTAGCTTACCTTTGTACAACTCCTCTTACCAGAATTTTGTGAACTTGGCGTTGGTGATTCTGCAGTCAAAGAGAACCCAAATAATTTGCAGCCAGGGGCAGTCCCATTAAAAGATTCGTCCTTTTGAGTTCTTAGATTAATCCCCATAGCTGGGGAATTGAAATTCTTTTCCACTGGTTGATGCTCACTCAATTGATTTGACTTTCCAACATCATCCCTGATGACAGCACTCCCAACAGAAGATGCATTAAACTGGGCATTTTCTCCTGGGAAGTTATTTGCATAAGAATGCATTTTGGTAGTTTCCCCAGAATGGTACGGGGCACAAGGAAAAAGTGTATTTCTCCCATTTTCCGCTGCTTGTGAATACAGATTACGTCCGGGTAGTTGACAAATGTGGAGTGAACTGCATCCAAGATCAGATTTTCCCCAAGCACCAAGATTGAAATTATCTTTTCCTGTCAGGGATCTCAGTGGACATATTTCTTGACCTTGCAAGACCCTTGGAAATCTTTCAGATTCCGCTAGTCCTGTGTATGTGTTGGGGTAAGCCTTTGTTAACTTGCTGATATTTCCCTTCATCATTCCAGGTGAAATGAAAGTTTGATGTGTGGGGGCTCGCATCTCAAAATCCAAAGGGCGGTTTTCTGTGCCGTACCCAAATACGGGTGACAGGAAACCTGAATTTTCTTGACCTTGCAAGACCTTAAAGGATCTCATGGACTCCTCAAAGTCTAAAAACCTACCCCTTCCTGTGGCATCAAAACAAACAATTATTTCCCACCAAAAAAAATAACCAACAATTACTCTTCTTCTAGTGTAAATAATTGTACCAGCTGTAGGGTTGTCAGGTGGGGTTGCCTGCAGACCAGTCCGCAGTTTCTTCAGCCTTTGGGGAGATTGAATACTTAGTGGTGGCAGTGAAACAGAAGGATCAATTTCCCATGGGGAGACTCGTTCTTGATGATCACTCACCATATCTTCATCCCATCTTACCTGCTCAATGACATAAATAAGTCAATTAAATATGACACTGAATTTCAGGTCAATAACTATACTACAATTCTTTTACTGCCCATTTGCAGAAGACAAGGATACATTGAAATGGTGAATGCATATGCAGCAAGCTGACAATTAAACAAGTTCCCGGTGCTGCATAAGAAAATTTTCCAATCTAATAAAGCTAGATATAGATCCCTACACATTCTGAGATGTAAGAAACAGAAAAGGCGTCCATATTATTGGATCAATATGAAAAATTCATCACTTAGTTTGACTTTTGGATGGGAATTTGAAGTTGTTAGACCATATAGACATTGATCATTCAATAAAACCCACAATTAGCAGAGCTTGGACCAGGTACTGCAGACTTCTCTAAAATGTTCATATTCCATAATCTCCGGGAATAAAGAGAGAATGGTATGGTAAGACAGGATTCCATCATTGTTTATGATATGTGCTTTTAGCACTGGGGTTCAAGGTACATAGTGACCCTTCCAAAAAAAAAGTATGATTTACACAATCATCAAGCTTGACTAAAATCATGTTACAAATTTCTATCTCACCATCAAGCATCTCCATTTGGAATTTGGCCATCTATATTGATCAAAGTCTCCAATACCAGCCACAACTCCACTGTAAGTGCAAAACCACAAAGTGAAGTTACAATCTCAGAATATCATAATAGGAAAGTTATTTAATTTTCCAGCAAAGGGAGATATACAAGACCTTCTTCCTGGTGAATCATCCATTTCAAATCTCAATTTGAATCTTGTCCCAATACAGATTGGATTCCTTATGCTTTTGATATACTTTTGGAAGGGTACAACAAATTGTGCATGAGTTGCCCTGCATTTCAGCAATTTTAAGCATTTTTCTGATAGCAAATAATAACCCCCCTGTCAAATATATATGCACATATTAGATGTTATCTAATAGCACATAAAATCTACCATGTAAATTACTTTTGACATTACACAAGGCAAGCAAATTAAAAAAATATCGAAATAATTAAACAATATGGCTTCTGAGCAGTTTTAAATGCATGTTTGAAGATGACTATCTTACATTTCCTTCTAAAACAGGTTTTTGCCTCTCCACATGCAACATTTCATTCAATCCAGATAGGCAACTCTTTTACCGATTAAAATTACTGTAGGTAGTTTCTCAGAATCAGTTTAACAAGCTACAATAGATGATGCCTAGGATTGCAAGTTCTTGTTTGTGCTTCATAAATTACTGCATCAAAAAACATTAGGGTTATGTAAAGGTATATCATAATTTTCATACCTCCAGTAAATTTACAGCTTGATTCATGAAAAGATGTTAGCTACAAATTCATAGAATGTTCCCAAAGAGTACTAGCATCAGCAATTAAAACATTGTTACGAATCTCCAGTCAGTGACTAGAAGCTAAGAATGTCCTCTCCTTTTATGCAAAAAATAAGATCAAGCAACTGGGTAAGTCTAATTCATCATATGGTTAGGTAATGTCCACCAGTCTAATACTTGGTGAGTGGCTTTTCTTTGCAAGGTACTTTCATCACTTTGACGGCATACATCTTCAGTTGGCAATAATTAACTGTACTACATTGCTGTCAAAGTTACATTTTGGCTTTAAGGAAGAAGATTCACAAACTGAAGTAATAATGGTTCTATCTACTGTTCCATAAAACAGCCAGTGCAACAAATGAAGGGTCAATATGTATGCAAGTAATACCTTGGACTGTATAAAACATGAAACAAGCTTTTATTGGATATTGCATTAGCCACTGGAGAAAGAACACTCGAGTAAGAATTCTGATTGCCAATGACCAAATCAGGAAGCCCATTTCTAGGTCTAACAGCTCTTCTTATCCCCAACCTTAGTTCACCGTCTTCACCTCTAAGAAAATCACAAGAACACAGAAAATGAGCTAAAAGTTAGTATAAGGATGAGTAAACCTCAACTAGGTAAAGGCGTAACGCTACCTGCATCAGAATCAACTCAAACGCATACCTTAAGAAAAGCACGGCATCCCCGGAAACAAGATTTTTTTGACTCACAAAGATACTCCAACCCGTAGTCAGAAGATGCCTTCTTGGTTGACCTGAAAATCAATTGTTAAACTATGCATATATATATATATCATTTTCAAGTCAGTTGAACCGAACCCAGTACCAGATCAATATTCACCTCTATAAATATGTCGAAATCTCCATTCAACTCCATGCAGGTCTTTAGCCACAAGTTCTTGACAAGGCCTCTGCTGGTTATAGTCCTTCGCAAAAAAATAAGGGTAAATCTCTCAACCAATATCATGACAAATTCTAACTTAGTCGCAGGATTAGATTCTCTACTGACGGAAGAGCAATTAAATGAAACTAGTGATACCAAGGGAGGGAAACAGTCCTCTGCGGCTCTACGAGGAACAGAGAACCCTCCATGGGTGCTCGTATCAGAAGCTGTTAGCGATTTGCAGAACATGTGTGGGGTAGGTTTTGTTGGTGATCCACCACAACCCTCTTCATCCATATTTAACTCTTCAAGCTCTTTTCCCTCCAAAACTCTTCCTGCCAACTACGAAGATACCGAGAATGTTGCAGACAGAAAAATCAAACAAATTAACATAATTATCTTCAAGACATAAACTCAGTAGTATCTCCTACAGTAAAACTGAGTAACCAAGAAGTACAAACGATCAGAGAAAAAAATCAACATTTTTAAAACCGGAGTCAACAAGCCGAAACCCAACAATAATGTTACAATTTAACCTCCCAACAAGTAGGAAAGACCAAATTTTGCTTCTGGGAAAGTAAGGGAAACTCGGAAACGATCCACTAAAAGAAGCAAATGAGCACTACTTGGAAGATAGTTATACCTCTGATTGGGCAAGCAGGGTAAGCTGAGTGTAGACCTCATCATTCTCCTTATTGGCCTAGTTGAAGATATACGAATCAGATAGCAGTATTGAACTTTGACAAAACAGGAAGTGATGACCTGAATCTAATATGAATGACAAAAAGGAAAGGAATTAAAAGACGAGGGGTGACCGGAGAGGTACTTACAAGTAGTTCAAAGCCTACAACTTTACAAAATATTTGAGGCTGGAGATCAAAGGTGGGGAATTCCATAGGAGAGAAGTGTGAGGAAGATGCGAACTGTTCCAAGTGGCCTTGAGGGAAGTAAACAACCGCATTCCCTTTCTTGGGCAGTGAAGCGTGAGGACCAGCACAAGCAAGCCAAAGCTCCAGGTAAATGGAAGAGGAAAAGGGAGACCGAGATGAATTTGAAGAACATGAAGAAGAAGAAGAGTCTCCATTGGCACAGAAACCAGTCTTCTCCACCTCAGTCACTGCATGGTTCAGATCAATTTCCATGAACACCCACCCAGGATTGTGTATTTGAGTATGGGACTATATGCTCAAACATACGGGTACAGCCACATATCCGAACCACCCAAAAAAAAAAAAGAATCAAGGAATTAATGAAGGAAGTAGAGGTATTATGAACGGAAGACGTACTAATCAAGAGACAAGCAACGGCACCCACAAACGTAAGATAAAAATCAAATATCAGTAAGAAATGAGGTCAAATCACAGGCAAAAATAATCATATTTTTTTTAGAAGGGCTAAAACAGAATAGTGGTGCAAGAAGATGAAAAGAAAACAACAAGAAGGCCATGTTTACTGAACAAAGGCCAAAAGAAAGGAGAAAATTTATATAAAAAGAAAGCCAAGGGGTATCAGATAATAACAAGAAATTCAAAGGGTGACTCCTCCCCCATTTGCAGGTAGTGAGAAGAGGGAGCAGAAGCAGCAGACACAGTCACAGACACTTGCATAAGAAGCACATAAACAAAAGGCAATAAAGCCAATGTGGTGGACTTAGACACGACTCTAGAGATAGAACGAGAAGATACTGTGTTGGGTGGAGGGGACAAACCAAGACAGTGCGTAACCCACACTTGTCCCTGTCTCTGTCTCTCTTTCTCACACTCTCTCTGTTGCTTTCTTTGCCTTGCTTAGCTTTATGTTTTTGTTACCATTACCAATTCATGATCGTTATTAAATATAAATAAAAATCAGAAAAGAATGCATCTTAACCATGGTTGATGGGCCAGACCAAAAAAGGGTATTTTCAGTGAATGCAAAAGAGCTCGCGCCTTTCTTCACCGTCTCCTTTTCTAGGTAAATAAAACCAAGAAGATAAAAACAAACTCGTCAAAGTTGTATCTCACTCAGGTCCATTCCTTTCTTCCAAGTTATAATTACCCACCAATAAGCAATAAGTATGGGTATTGACCACTTATTACAAAGGGTAAGCACTTGGATATTAAACTTCTCATGTGATATCACAGACGTGGGTAGGGTAGTGTTATATTAATTTCCAGTAATGTTTTGTACAGTTGAGTTGACATATCAGTGCAGTGCAGATAACCCAGAGAAGAGGCTGAACTGTAGATGAAAAGGTTAGGGAGCAAGAGAGAGAGAGAAGAGACGGTTGTGACGGGGGACTTTGGCAGCAAATATCGTGGGCGTGTTGTTAGTTGTTAGGACCCATTTGAGTCAGAGGCCCAGCCACCATCCACTATACTGCACTGCTCTGCTCTGCTCTATTTTATAATCTCCAGTCTTGTCACTCTTTTGTACTTTTATTATACAAAAACTGTCCCCACCTCCTGCTCAGGCGCGTTCCTTCCACCTACGGCTAATGGCTTTTAACTGTATAAATTAATTTATCCAAAAATTGTAATTTCAAATATTATTAATATATTTTAATAAAAACAATTTTCATATTTAGATATTCAGGATGATAAAGTACTTGAAATTGTCTATGTAAATTTAAATTTTATGCTTAAAAATATATTAAAAAAATATTTCTAATATATGTAATAATTATTTTTTGGTATGTGCGTCTGCGTGGCCAAAGGGAAAAGTGAAAAAAGATTAGAAACGAAGCACGTGGGGCTGACGCCCAAAGGTGAAGGAGTGAGTGAGGAAGAGATAAAATAAAAGACGAGCGAAAGGCCAGGCCACCAAATACATTCCTCCTTCCTTTCCTTTGATTTCACCTCCATTTTGCCGTTCTTTTTCTGTCCTTTTACTGGAATACCCTCCTCTCGGCCTTTTCCAAGAATAAACACGTGCACCGCACGAGTGCTTCTTTGCAACCGTACGACCTTTCTTTATTCCACAAATTACTCGTACAATATAAGACTTTAAATTTAAGTTAGAAATTTGACTTTGATAAGGTTTAGTGATTTATTAGTTATTTTTAAATTTAAATGTAAGTGCATAAATTCAAATTCTGTTGTCATGCTCTTCAGAAATCCGTTTGGTCTTGTATCTTTATCAAGATGAATTTCTTATCCAACACCCTTTTGAATAGCCCAAACTAACTGAAAACGTGCATCATATATATGTATACTATACACACTCTTTTTTTGGTCGTTTTGTGGGTCCATCCGGTTCCCATCAGACAGAAATGTATAATAGTTTGACAAACATACATTTGAACGACTTAATTAATAAATTTACTAATTTAAATGATTATTTGAACTTCAAATATGAAGCAAACTATTAATATATGAAAATTTGAAGTAAAATTACTTTAAAAGTAAAAAATAATAATTATTAGTGCTTGTAAATACGTATTATGAGTTACTCTTGTTCATTGAAAAGGCTAATTACTTATAGAGGATTTGTTCATTTGTCTAAACAGTATGCTCGTATTATTGGGCTTGCACGTGGGAGCTAATCTGCCGTTCTCGATTCATCAAAAGAAAACTTTTTCTTTTCCTTTCCAAAAGAAAGCTAAAAGGTACAGCTGAAAATCTGTCGAGTATAGGTGGCATATATTCCTTTACATGCTTAAAAGAGTTAGAACCCTAAATCCCCAACTTATTAACCACCGCCGCCTTAGCCTTACCCCTCACACTTCCTACCTACGTACACTCTCAGTCTCAACAACACTGCCGCTTGTTCTTCTTCTTCAAGCTTTCGCCTTTGTCTCTTCAGTCTCCACTGATGATCTCTGCATCAAAACCTCCTTCCCCAATGTCGGGTCTGCATAGAGGAACCGACGAATGATGAAGCGAAGCCGGCGAGAATCGGAGAAGGAAGCGAGCGTCGAGGAGGCAAGCTTCCACGAGGAGGAGACCGATGGCGACGGTGGGAAGACCAGAGGCAACCTGCGCCGGCGAGGAGGAGCGGCGCGACAGAGAGATGAGAGGGAGAGGAGATCGGCTGTGTGGAGGGGAATTTTGCAATTTAGTCCCTGTATTTTTTCAACTTTACGGTACCGGCCGGTATTTTCCGGTATGGCCGGTACCGGCCGGTACGATCGAAAACCACCGGTATCGGCCGGTATTTTTGGCCGGTACGGTGGTCGTCCGTTCCGTTCCGGATTCTGGCCGGAACGGTACGTTCCGGCAGGATCCGTCCGGAACGGAACGGATCCCATAACACTGCTCGTGATACACTCTATATCTCTTATCTAAGTTTGTAGCTAGATACCTAAAAGCTCCAAGTCTTTAATCATAATCTTTAGTTAGATACTTGAAAACCAGTCTAGGTTCATAGTTAAGTACCCATATTCCACTTTAGGTCACTAATATAATTTTCACATCCAAAAAACGTAGCTAGATACTTGGAAAATCCTTAAGGTTTTTAATCATAATCTTTAGCCAAGTACCTGAAAATCATTCTAGGTTTATAGCTAAATACCAAAATTTACTACACTCTTATCTGATTTTAATCAAGTAAAGCTTGAATTCATTTCTTACCTTTCAGTCGTTTTTACATTTTTTAATTTAAACAAAAATCGGACCTGGCCAAGTCGTGCAAGAGGTCAGGCCCGGCATCAAGTGGTCGAGCTGAGCCGACCTATTGCAATCCCTATTGACATGTAGTCCTATGTCCGTTTACATCATCCAAAGTATTTCTTCCACAAGTGATGTCATAGCATACAGGAAACTCGTAGACGAATTGATGTATTTGTCCACAAAAGGCCTAATATTTTGTCATTCAGTGCAACAAAACAGCTCTGCTAATTCTTGGATTGTTCTACTAATCAACAGTTGAAGACCCCACAAAGAATAATGAGGCATTTGAAACGAAGTCCAGGAAAAGGGTTGTGACTTGCTCTTAACTGAACTTTGCCTTTTAAGAACTTGCAGATTTGAAATATAATAAGAAATGAAGTGTGTATGCTTCGGCTCCGGAGAAGTGTTGAAGTATAAAACTATTGAGAATAAGAAAAAGAAAGAAAGAAAGGTACAGACAGATAAAGAAGGTGAAAAAATGGGTGGTCCAGTACAAGTGATGACCGAGTCATAACAACCTGTGAGTTAACGTTCACAACTGGAGATTTACATTCAGTCGTCTTCATGAAGAGTTCGATCCTTATCCACCAAACCCTTTTTTTGCAGTGTTGAGGTTCACTTTTCCTTGTAATTACAGTTGCACAATCACCAAGATTGTTTGACAGTTGTTAATTAAAAAAGGGAACATGAAGCAGAATCTTTGGAAAGTCCAAATGTGGAATACGCATCTGCAGGAGGGCCAGCCGACTCTTTCCAGCTGTAGATAAAAAAAAATGAATAAAGCTCAAACTTCCACGTGATACGTTGACCTTAAGCCAGCCCGAAAGCACTGGGATGAGATCGTCCCAACCTCTTTCATCCACTTATTTCATGTTGTCCCATTTATTTATTGTGAAATATGTAAATAGGAGGGATTGGCACAGAGATGGTACAGAAAAACCGGTACAGATGATCTCAAGCCGAAAGCACAGATGATATGATACTCGTTATCCCTGGAAGCTACATGCACCTTACCTGGAAGCTACATGCACCTTACTTGGAGAAGGTCCTTTCATGAGACAAATTCAAAGAAACCTTATCAGCATCAGCCACATTTTCTCTGCTATTCACTGTTTTATTCGGTCATCTGTTTCAAAGTCGATCAACCTGCAAACAGCTGTTTTGAAGATTGAAAATTGAAACTTTCCCATTCTTGTGAGGGATAAGGAATGACTTTTTGCATAATCTAATCTGGGCACTCGCATCCACTGTTGGGGTCGAAGAAGAAAGAATCAACTGGGACCTCACGAAACATTAGATACGGCAGCCAACTATAAAGTTGACAGGCCGACGTCTTCTAAACAACACTCAGTCGTCAAGTCCTTTTCTTACTCTCTATCCGTCATTATGTCGATCTATGATCTCCCTGTTCAGTTTATACAACAAGGTGGGTTGTGTAATGCTGATTCGCTGAACCTTTCAATGTTGTGTTGCATTCACATCAATATTTAAGCTTTCAAATAAATCACAGGATACAGATCTAATCATCCTGTCCTATCTAAGAAAAATAGTTGAGAGAGATTAATTTAAAGTTTAAACTCATTGACTCAATCAACTTGCTAAATGAAAGATAGGATATGGTGGGATTGTTTCGGCCGACATAGAAATCCAATGGATGACTCGCACGTGATCAAATCCTAGTTATCGTGTTGAATTTTCTCTCTTGCTTTGGTTTATATTTTGAAATTCGGGTCGGACATTGAATCAGAGGTTTTATTGATCACCAGTTTGACTGGTTCAATTACCGATCGAATTGGTGTGACGTCATAATTATGTAATAATTATATTTAATTATATATAATATTAATAATATTAAAAAAATACAAAAATATATCAAATAATATAAAAATAAAAAAATAAAAAATTTATTGAACTGGTAGTCAGATTTGATCGATTTTGACCGATTCCTACTAATTCAATTAAGAACCAATTTTTAAAAATAAATCTAACCAAATAGTAGACTGATCATCGATTAACTCGATCGAACCGATCGATCTAGTCCGATTTTTTAAAGGGTGTGCCAAACTGTAACTGGAGCTATTAAAATTGCTTGTGAATCTCTGCCTACCTGCCAGGCTGCCACTCATTCACAGAAAGTTAATGTTTGATTGAACGTTAATTAATGAATAGATTGAAAAGTAAGACGTTGTTATAATAATAAATAATTATTTATCATATAATACATTCCTAAATTACATTTTATTCTGTGATATTAAAAACTTTTTATTATATTATACTTCTCATTTTATTATAAATCATTATATTTTATCTCATTTTATTAATTAATATAAACGATATTTTATTTCGTTCCATTCACTTACATCAACCGTGTTTATATGATATCATTTATATGATATCATTCCATTAGCTTACATCAACCGCTTTAATAGTCTTTGAAAATATATTTTCTACTGTTTCAATTCTTCAATCCTTTACAAACCCACCACTAGGTCGCCTAATTCTTGAGCTTTTGGTCTTCAAATTGATTTTTGAGTGTTTACATTTCTAAGTTGAACTGAAAGCCAGTCCTTGGAAGCAGCTAGCTGTTGGGTGTTTTTGGTGTCAAGATTAAAGTCTTTCCAGACTAGGGTTTAAGCTTTATTTTTCCTCTCTCGTTACATGAACAAAGAATTCAACACGAAGCTTTATTTCGTCCGGTTATAGTCCAGAAAGAATAAGCTTCCTGTAAATTTTTAAGCTTTCTCCACTTTTATTTGGTGGGTGGGGTTTTGTTGAAATGGAAACTAAGAACCCTGTTAGGTTCACTTTATTAAAGCAATCGTCTTTAGCGCCGGAGAGGAACAGGGACGATGTGGGTCTGGAGCATGACGAATCGGGGGAGGTTGATCCGGGTCTGCGTTTAATGTACTTGACCAATGAGGGGGATTTGGATGGAATTCGAGAGCTGCTGGATTCGGGTGTTGATGTCAATTTTAGGGATATTGATGACAGGACTGCGCTCCATATTGCGGCCTGCCAGGGGTTGTCGGCCGTCGTCGCTTTATTGCTCGATAAAGGGGCTGAGATTGACCCCAAAGATCGGTGGGGTAGCACGGTAAGTTTTCACGACTATTTATTTTTACACTGTGATTGTGATTGTAATAGATATGGTATCAATTGTCTTCTTGATATTTTTGTCGAGTTTTAACCATGTGTATGTGGTTATGTCGAGTGGTAATGTAATTGACTTCCTCTCAAGTACAAGACGTTGTGAAATGAGAAAGAGAATCTGTGTTGGGAATGGCAAGTATATCGTTTTGATTTCTTGGGAACAGAAGGGTGAAGCGAGACGTTGAGATGTAATTTTGGTGTCAGTTCTGTATATAGAAAGTTAACGTACAATCACTATAAGTCTGTTCATATAAAATGAACGTACAATCACTATATGTATAAAGACTTGCGCAGTTAATCCCATTAAGGCAGTAGATTATGGGTTGGAGCACGAGGTAGGTTGTTCCAATCCTGTTCCTTTTAATCTGGTCCACACATTTGTGTGGATCTTGTATAAATGTATGGATAAAATTTAATGGAATAGGATTGGAACAGGTTAACTGGAACAGAAGATTTGATCCCATAGATTATACACAAGTATAATTATGAACAGTGGACACTTAACCACGATGCTAATCTTATGCTTCATCCCATTGTTATGTTCTCTCTTCTATCTCATCCGAGATAGGAATAGAATTTGATGTGTAGCTAAGCATTCAATTTTGTTGCTCCAACAATTTCAGATCTATGTCATTTTGAATGCAATCTAATGCTTGTTTTAACAGCCTCTTTCTGATGCCATATATTATAAAAATCATGAGGTGATCAAACTTTTGGAGAAACGTGGGGCAAAACGTCTGGTATGCTTCAATTTTGGTTGTTCTGATGCCATTTTTTTGTTTCTTTATCCTGTTTCACCTCATTTAATGTGATCTGATGATAATCTCTTAGACGGCACCCATGCATGTCAACCATGCTCGGGAAGTCCCAGAATATGAGATCAATCCAAGTGAGCTTGATTTTACTGACAGTGTGGAAATTACTAAGGTAATTTATTCTTCTTTATCTTTGGATATGCAGAAAGGTTTTTGTTTGTGTATTTAGTTTGTTCTAATAGCTGCAGTGGAATTAATATTCAAATTGTAAAGAATCTTGCAGACCAGAAACTTCCCATTGTTGTCTCTAAATTTTCTTTTGGTACTTCTTGATTTTTATTTTCTGTTAGGCCAAATTCTATGGCCATAAAAAGGAAAGTTGATATTTGGGCATAAACAGTAGTTCTACCCGTGGAAGATGTTTACTTTTTGTTTTCCAAATTTGTTCCAATACCTGTTATTTGAGCAAAACAACTGGGAAATTTTTTTTCTGAACTTGTTGGATAGTAAAATGCTTTCCATGTCACAGGGAACCTTCTGTACAGCTATGTGGCGTGGAATTCAAGTAGCTGTGAAGAAGCTTGGGGAGGAAGTTCTGTCTGACGAAGATAAAGTGTACGCCTTTATCCACTCAAATGTTATTTTGTTCTGTTTTTTTTTTTCTGCTTCAGCATTTTAAAAAAAGATTAGTTCCATACAGGAAGGCATTCAGGGATGAGCTTGCGTTGCTTCAGAAGATACGTCACCCAAATGTGGTCCAATTTCTGGGTGCAGTTACTCAAAGTAGCCCATTGATGATTGTAACAGAATACTTGCCAAAAGTAATTATTGAATTAGTACCCTTCAATTGTTGCTGTTTGCTGGATCATTGAGGTTTCCAATTATCACTGTTTGTTGATGATGTTTTATTTGCCATTAATTATATTATCTGTGCTTTTATATATATATATATGATCTCACTTGCTATTCTAGATATTTCTTGGTTAATAATTGATGAATGATGATTTATTGAGGCTGATGTTGGTGGTTTTAATCCCCCAAGGATCTTCCATAAAGTGAAGTTGCTTTTGTGTAACCTGAGATAATGTGATTACTCAAATTTTTTCTTTTCTTCCCCCAAAATAATCTCTTTGTTGGTACTTGAATGAATTTAGCATTTTTCTTCCTGTTCCAGCAGGAGATAATTTTCACCAGCCTGCTTCAATGTTCACAAAATTGTTATCGTTTGTATTTTGTTAATTCCCATCTATGCTCTTAGCACTTGTAGTCTAATACTGAAAATTCGAAATTTGGATCAAACTTTCTATATAGCTGCATGAAAAATTAGATCTCTGCTCTCCTAGCTGCCATAATACATCTGGAATATGTAGAATTTTATGTTGCCATCTTTTAGATGATTGGTCCAAATTAAAAGCTGGGTAGAAATACTTTAGATTTCTATTGAAGCTTATGTATTTGGAGTTCAAATTTGAATCCATATTTATTCTGTTGGAATTTCAGGGGGATCTATGTGCCTTTTTAAAAAGAAAAGGACCCTTGAAACCAGCTACAGCTGTCAGATGTGCACTTGATATTGCAAGGTCTGCCTCTATTTCCTTGTTAGCTAGAGAAAGAGAACTCTGTTTATTTGCATTTTGGGCATTGTTTTGTAATAGTAGTGTGTCATTGTTTGAAGAATGGTCAGATCATAATTTGCAAGATATTTATCTGCATTAAATGTTATAGGAATTTGGTAGACAATTGATGAATCTGAGAACTCTGCAGGGGAATGAGTTATTTGCATGAGAATAAGCCAGCACCTATAATTCACCGTGATCTTGAGCCTTCGTGAGTTTTCTTTTTCTACTTTGCCCTTTTGACTGCAACATCTTATTTAGAGATGCTAAGACTATAATAAGCTTTTATTAAAATTCACTGGCTCTCTCAATTTTCTGAACTTGTCAGCATATTTTTATGTTGCTTATGAGCAAGATAACAGAAATATATTGCGGGATGATTCGGGGCACTTGAAAGTTGCAGACTTTGGAGTTAGCAAATTGTTGACTGTTAAAGAAGACAGACCTCTAAGCCATCAAGAAGCTTCTTGTGAGCTGCTTTTCATCACTCTAATTTTCTTTTCAGATAGAGGTTGCAAAAGATAGTGTCTCTTACAGACCTTGCTTGCAACTTCTTTATTCTACATATGCAGTAGCCATCATGGATGAATCTGATGGGAATTCTTTTGCTTCTCATCAACAGATCGATATGTGGCTCCAGAAGTGTTTACAAAGGGAGATTATGATACCAAAGTAGATGTCTTTTCCTTTGCTTTAATTCTTCAGGAGGTAAAGATTTCTGAATTCCAATCCCAATTAGTATGAGTACATCTGAAATGTAACATATTTCATGTTGGTATATGTATCTCGGCATATTTGAGAATGTCTCAGGTTGATTTTGATGGTATCTATGTGGTTACATGGAACTTCTAATGCAGTTGAAGAACGGATACATATATAGCCTGATTAAGCTTTCGGCTCTCATAACTTGTTAAATTGATTATGATATTTGACTGATATTATAACATACTATATATTAGATGATTGAAGGATATCCACCATTTCATGGAAAGCAAGAGCATGAAGTTCCTAAAGCATATGCTTCAAAAGAGCGGCCGCCTTTCAGAGCTCCAGCGAAGCTATATGGTCATGGACTTAAAGAGTATGGCCAATCTTGCTCTAAAGTAGTTGTTTGTTCATTTTATGTGTAAATTTTCTGGAAGTGGTTGAAACTGTGCTACTTTTATTTGTACATTTTCTAGAATAGGAGTATCCAATATTTGATAACTGTAGCCATAATTCTGTGCTGTACATCAGCCTAGGCAACATTGGTGTTGTGACATATCTTCCCACCATGTTTTAGTGCCTATGTCATAACTTCCCTTTGTTTTTTCCCTCCCCTCCATGAATGCATTAAATACCCAAAAACCCTTGACTGTTTTTTTTTCCTTAAGAAAATGCATTACAGCAGCTGATAGTGCTGGTCCAAGATAATCGGTAGTGCAATGAGTATACAAGTTGTAAACCTTGCACCTTTTTGTTTGAATAACAAACCAAATTTTTAGGCTTCATGGCCTGTGGGATCTTGATATGAAAAATCAAACCCTTCTCAGTTCCTAGTTCCTCAATCCCTATCTGAATGTATGTCATTGTTTGTCTATCCATTCGTCTCTGATAAAGCCCAATTGTTGTTAAGGTCATTGACATTTATTTTAGGCAAATAAAGATTGCCTTTTGAATAAGCTTATTGATATTGGCTTCTGCCAACAGGTTGATTGAAGAGTGCTGGAATGAGAATCCAGCTAAGCGACCAACATTCAGGCAAATATTAACAAAACTGGAGACCATTTCTCACAAAATTGGTCATAAGAAGCATTGGAAGGTTAGCTTGTTGTTCCTATCTTCTTCTGTGTAAATGTCTCTGTGCGTGCAGTGCATGCTTCCAATTACCTGAGCAAATTGATACCTGTTTTTACACTTTGCTTTGGTCAATATTTTCTTCTCCATGGAATCTAGTTGATGCATGGAATCTGACATGCTTGAAGTTGTATATTTTACAATGGCCATTTCTAATGTTCCATTAATTCTAATCTCTATTCATGGCATCAAAAAGGGTTTGTCAAGCATTATATGATGATTTTTGTCCTTAGTGAGTAATAGGATGAGCAGGAAACTTGCTGCTTCAAGAGGCTCAAAAGTGTTCCTTATTATGACTAATTGATTGATTTTCTATCATTGTGACTATTTTAGGTTCGACCACCATTGAAATGCTTTCAGAATCTGGAGGCCATGCTGAAGAAAGATCTTAGTCTAAGTGGCCGAAGTCGTTCTTCACGTTCTACAAACAGTATATGAACTGCCAAGGAGTCACTTTATACAAATTTCATTTCTCTGAACTGTTGGATAATGGATTCTTGTATTTGCTTGGGGACAGGAGCAGTTGTCGTCAATGTTTAGTTCCACTTAAGATATCAATTTGTGCCTCCTGTAAGTCTCTCTCTCATTGAATTTGTGGGGTTGAGAATACCCAACACAGATTTTCAATGTTGATGTACATGATGTTCGTACTAGCCATCATACTTCCTTTGATCAATTGTATTCTGGCTAGTCCTACAGTGTATGAAAGGTTGTAAGTAGTGCAGTTAATAAGGATTGCCTTATGACAGGTGGTTGGTTTGCTTGGTATTATGGGGTCGGTTGCAATTTTCTGTTTATAATCATAATCCTGCCTCGTGTGCCTAATGCTAATCGTTAATAAAGTAGCTAATAATCCTCTGTAGATTTATAAAAATGTGAGAAAGTAGCTAGAGACAATCTAACATAAGCTCTTCTATTCGGATATTCCTTATTAAAACAAAAGTATAAGCTACGATGGTTGAAGGAAGGAGACAAAAACACTGTTTCTGTAGAGAAATATGGAGCAATGATCTCCGTACAGAGAACGCAGCAAGACATCTCACAAGTGATGAATGCTCGTACCAATGCCTTAGTTATCAATTCAAGAGACTGAAAGGGCTCTAAGGCTATTGAATCCATACAAAGTCCCTGAGCTTGATGGGTTTAATATCAACTTCTTTGTGAAAGTATGGCCTATGATCAAAGATACAGTCTTGGAGGCCATAATGGAATTTTCATAACAAAATATTACCCCTAGAGAAACAAAAACCTATATCTCTTTGCTCAAGAGATTACGGGCCTATAATTTCATCTACAAAATTATCTCGAAGATTGGGAATTCCTTTTGAACACTATGAAAGCCATGGATTTTTTAAGACAATTTTACTGAATGGATGTTTGAATGTTTCTTAACTCCCACGTTTCATATACTGATAAATGGGAAACCCATTAAAGCTGTAAAGAGCTCAAAGGGATTAGGCAAGGAGATTCTAAATCTCCTTGCCTGCTTTCTCTAGTGATGGAGGTCGTCAATATACTCCTCAAAAGAACCGTCAAGGATAGCAAATCATTCAAATCCCACTCAAAATGTAAAAGATTGAAGATATCTAATTTTACATTTGCTGATGATTTGATCCTACTTTCTAAAGCAAATGAACAATTAGTTAGAACTCTACTCAAAGTGTTAAGGATGTTCTATAAGATATCAAGACTCAAAGCAAGTGAATTCCCCATTTATTCTTTGCCGACGACAGCGTCCTTTTCTTCAAAGCTCAGAATCCGACAACCCAAGCTATTCAGACACTACTGTAGGCCTATGAGCAAGCTTCGGGACAGTCCATTAATTTTAGTAAATCCCTCATTTCCTTTAGTCCTAATACAGATTCAGTGACAAAATCAGCTATCTGTTCCCTTCTGCAGATTCAGGAACACGATGATCTTGGTAGCTACCTTGGTCTTCCTATGGCTATTGGGCGCAACAAGAATGAAGTTTTCGGCTACGTAAAGGACCGAGTTTGGAAAAAACTCAATGCTTGGACTATTAAGAAGTTATCGAAACCAGGTAAAGGCATCTTATTGAGAATTGTTCTTCAAGCCATTCCTAATTATGTCACGATGTTCTTTCTATTCCCCAAGTCGCTACGTGAGGATCTTGAGCAGATTATGTGTCGGTTTTGGTGGGTCCATGCAGCTAACCGAAAGGGTATACATTGGATGAGCTAGGACCGCTTATGTCGATTAGGTGAGGATGGGAGCCTAGCCTTTAAACACCTCCGCGAGTTTAACCTTGCTCTTTTGGGCAAGTTAGGCTGGAAACTACTCAAGGAACCCGACTCGTTAGTTGCTCGATTGTTCAAAGCCCGGTACTATGCCCATTGCTCGTTTTTAGACGTCCCTCTTGATGCAAATCCAAGTTACCTATGGCGCAGCATTCGGGAAAGTCAACATATTCTCTGACGCGGCCTTTGCTGGAAAATTGGCAGGGGGGGATAAAGTGAACATCTAGATTGATCCTTGGTTACCGGACGTACACAATCCTTTTGTCACCACCTCTTTTGATGCACGTTATGGTGTCCTCCTTGTCACCGATTTGATGACTAATGGGCGGTGGAATTCCGAGTTGATAACTGTTGTCTTTAACAACCGTGATAGTGGTTTAATATTGAGCCTCCCACTTACCGGTACTGCTGTGGATGATTTGTTTTGGTTGTATGAGGACAAAGATTTTTTCTCAGTCAAGTTGGCTTACAAAGCTCTCACCTTTGCTTCCCACGAGCCCTAAAATGTAGCGATGGCGCAGGTATGACAGAAACTCTTGACACTTAAACTACCCCCGCAAGTGAGCAATTTTATGTGACGGGCTTCAAATAATATACTACCGGTAAGTGAAAACTTGCTCTTAAGGAAGATCGATGTCCTGCCATGGTGCCCGTTTTGTCACAAATCATCTGAAAGTTTGCTGCACTTACTGGTTACTTGTTCGTTCACTAAGCGGATATGGCAATGTTCTTATATAGGTTGGGTCTCGCCAACGGTGTCAAATTTCCATGACTAGTTGTGGTTGTTTTTTCGTTTGTTTAATGTCAGTGATTTGGCTTTGGCTTTGAGTTTATGTTGGCAGGCGTGGACTGTGCAAAACGACCTTATTTGGCATCACAAAGTTGCTACTCCTTTATCTATTTGGGCTCGAACGTTGCGCAACCACCATGATTGGTTGACGGAGTAGGTGGTCATTGAGCCCCGCCGAATCGCGGAAGGTGTCTTTACCTGGCGGCCACCACCTCTTGGGTGGGTAAAACTCAACATTGATGCTGTAACTACTGTGGCGGGATCCTCCACTAGGTATGGTCTCATCGTTAGAGATTCTTCGGGTTCCGTTATAGGAGTTCGGATAGGCAGACTTGAAGGAGTTTTTCGACTAAAGATTGCTGAAACTTTGGTCATAAAGGAGACCCTTAGTTGGATTGAGTGTACAGATTGGCCTAGGGTCGTTGTTGAGAGTGATTGCCTAATTGTTATTCACGCACTCCAGGATCGCCACTATGTAGATGCGACTGATTTCGGCGATTTAATTTCTCATTCTCATTTTCTTAGTTCTCAACTTGACTGCGAAGTTGTCTTTCAACATGTTAGATGTTCTGCCAATAAGGTTGCTCATGGCTTAGCACAAGCTTCCCGAACCATGGCAAACGTAGGCAAGTGGTGTTATAATTTTCCTCCTTTTGTACTACCTCTACTGAGTTTGGATTGTTAATATATCCCATCCTTCTAAAAAAAAGTGTTTTCTATTCATTGACAATTGCAGTTCCATTGTTGACTTGGGATTTCTATGTTTCAACTCTTGGATATAACCTTATAACTTGGAATATTCATGAACACGGTCTAATGCTCGCTCCTTCCTTAACTTCCTCTTAGTAACCCTACCTATAATGGAATTAAAAAATGATCTTTTTTCTCTGCATTCTTCAATCATCTTCGTAGTGGTAATGTTAGACTTCTCTAGAATTATGTCTTGGAATTGTCTAGCCATAAAATTTACTAATGCCATCTTAGATTTGTTTATTATGAAACATGAATGCTTATCCTATATGTTTTTATTTTGAAACATTTGTCATTCCTATTATTGGTTCCATATAATTACTGCTTTCATCCTTCAATGCATCCGACTCTAATTTTCCTAAAATCACTTTTTTCCCATTAGACATTAAACCCTGTTGCTATTGAATAAGCAACAACAGTATCTTTAAATTCTTTATCATTGAAAACCTCCATACTTATTGTTCAAGGTAATGTACTACCACCTGCTGCATGTCTAACACTTGTGCTAAGTCTTTTAATTGACTCCCCAAGCTACTCTCCACAGAGGTACTCATTACTGTTGATGAAACTTCTATAATCATTAAAATCAATCTCCATTGGTTGATGTCCAATTAGAATAATTCGAATGTATTTTGTATAACTTCATCTTCATTACTTTCGTCTTCATTAACACCTTTAGTTTCATTAACACCTTTAGCTTTATCATCACCTTCTACTTCATTGTCACCTTTAGTCTCATTATAAGTGCACACATTCCTATCATTACTATTCTCTTCTTCATTGATATTTACATTAATTTCATTAGGCATAATATCCTCATCAAATCCTAAATCCTCATTATTGCATATTATTGCCAAAACTTCTATAGCTGTAATCGAATCATCAAGTTTATATATGAGATGCACCCCAATTGTCGCATATATTTTTTAAAAGTTAATTAACCTAATGCAACTTTTGTTTGATTTAGTGAACCCTAAAGACTCATTAAATCTAAAACTCAAAACTCAATAATATTTCTCGTCCACCTATAAGTATCTAAGTTTCTTACCCATCTCACAATTTTTTTTTTATATTTGACAAAATCAAATTCCTCTTTATCAAAATAACTTAACAAACTACCCTCATAACTCAACTTGGGATCTTCTTAAAGTATCCATATCAATATATTTTCAAGGTTTCGGATTGAGTCCGTATATCCTAATAAATGGCAAGTAAATAACCCTACAAATGACAAGTAAATAACAAGTTGCAAACAAATACTTGCAAACATATATAAGCTACCTTGAATAATGTTAAATAAGCAGAAAATAATATCCATTTCAGATGTAAACATATATGCAAGCTATTTCAAATACAAACACATATACAAACTACTTTATTAATGCTAATTGAGCAGAAAATAATTGACAAAAAATAGTATATAAGTTATTTAAGATGCAAACATATATACAAGCTACTTTGACTAATGTTAATTAAGCAAAAATTAATACAAAAGTTATTTCAGATGCAAACACATCTATAAATATATACAAACACATATACAAACATTTATACAAGCTAATTTGACTAATATTAAATGAGCAACAAATAGCTAACCAGATTCTTCTTTTAGGTAAAAATATATACATGCCATACAATATTATGTTATTATATTGTTGAGTTTGTTTTATTCTAAATGGTATAGGCATGAATTACATATATACATGTTATTACATATATACATACATATATACATGTTATGTATATATGTAATTCAATAAAGAATTTTGCAAGTAAAGCCATGAGTTTTACTTATAAGCTATGGTTTAAGTGATTAAATTATTAGGTTCTTGATAGACTAAACAGAAGTTATTCTGAACTTCAGAAATTCTAACTGCGGCACTATTAATGGTTTAAAATTTAAATACAATTGGCTCATCTTTATTAGGTCTTTCTAATTTTAGATATGGAGCAGAGAACTCACAGAATTTAGATCAAGTTCGAATTGAGCATTTATGAAATTGATTGGAAATAGGACCTCATCAATTACGTGCAAAGTTTTTATTATCTAATTGAAGTTACAATCATAATACTAGACCTAACACTCTCCTCAAATGGAATTTCACTCTCGATCCTTAACTTATGCTTATTCTAGGGAAAGATGTTTTGCTAAGGTAATATCCAAATATTAAGTTCTATGAAAGTAATCTTATATTAGGCTCTGAATATTAGACAACTGAAAGTTATTCATCATAGTTCTCCGTATGTGTTGTTACCTTATGCCTTGATAATTTGCAGTAAGTTGCTTAGTTTATTTGAATTTGGTATAAAAGGCTCTTAGATTTTTTTTTTTTTGGTTATTGTACAATATTTCCCCCATCTCTAGTATTGTAGAAGGCATATAATATTGAAAATATTGACAAAGAAAAGTAAGTTGTCTGGATCAAATATTACTTCCAATCTACCACAATAGGTAATATGGATCCACGGTCTACTACATCTATCTCCTACCTATATAAATAGATTTGTTATTTAAAATTACAATAATATAGCATTCTTTAACATAAACAAACTGTAGAAACTTAGTGACGGAGTCGCACAACATTGTGAAACAAGAAGAAGACACACCACACTATGAAACAAGGATAAGCCCACAATGAGAAGCACACCCAACCTCTAATACATGCCTAAAGAAACAAAGAAATGCCACACAAGATGTGAGTTTCCTTCATTTTCGCAGCTAAAGATAAGCAAGCCATCGAAAGTAGCTGAAATGGCCACCCATTGACTTGCAATTGTCCTATAATGTTAGAATTTTACTAAATAACAACAATAATGACACTAACAAGATAAGATAACATTTTCTGGAGCAAAGACTTTCACCTTCCTGTAAAATTTGACATTCTTCATGAAAAAGATGGCATCTTCAACATTTTAGGAAGAAAACAACAGTGAAGTTAGAAAAATGATATTTTTCAAGAAAACTAAGCAATTTTGCAAAAAAAATATATGTAGCAAGTAAGAGGGGTATAAATCTTTACTGGGAAAGAATGAGAAGAAAGGAAGCAATCAAAATAATTGACAGAAAGCATAGTCGTTACTAGCCTAAAAAGATAATAACCATGCACCTGCAATTCACCAATCATCACAAACTCAATCCACGAACTAAAAGATTCATTTTTTCACATAACGACATAAATGGGAAAGTATATTTATAGCTTGAGGATCCAGTTAATGGAATCCCTATGAGCATTTATGTCGATGGAGCGATTTTGACAACGATGGGGATAATCAGACTGAGGCCTGAAGTGGGGTTTAGAGTGAATAAGCTTGGTTATATATGTTTCGGTAGTTGGCAACAGAAAACTGTTAGAGAACGAGGATTAAGGTTGATTATAGACCTAGGAGTCATTGGCATTAGATTAGAGACTAGAGAGGCTAAAAAATGCTGAGTTTTATACATTACTATGAGATCAACAAAAGGTAAGTCTCAGTAATATGCATAATTAAAAAAAAATCATGTCATATACATGTCTAACTTCTGCCAGATTTTCCGTCCTTGTAAGGTCTATTTTGAAGGTTTTGTAAACATTAAGATTCAGTTTGAACGCTCCAAAATGCTAAGATTCAACTTACATTTTGGTATAAACCTTAAGGTTTGAAATACACTTTTGGTTGGAATCAGTATTCTACTTGGGTTTACTGTGTGGAATTCAAACTATAGATCATAAGACTGTTACGGTTTGATCTAATTGCAAGGTATGAGATTTGAATCTCATATTGATTAAGTACAAAGTTGATATAGGATTTATAAGGACTTTGGGCTCTCCACTCTTATAAGCTAACTTTTGAGTGTGACTCTCCTAAAGTCCTTATCAATTGGTATCAGAGCCGGTCTTAGAGTGGTGACCCATAGAGTGGTGACCTGGAAATGCCAGCCATGATCAACGTGGCTGTGACCAATAAAGATCTCAGAGTGGTGACCTATGGAGTGATGACATTGAAAGTGTCAGCCGTGACCAACATGATCGTGACCAATGAGGACATTGATCCTTACGAGGGGACGAATGTTACGGTTTGATCTAATTGCAAGATATGAGAATTGAATCTCATATTGATTAAATACGATATAGGATTTATAAGGACTTTGGGCTATTCATCCTCATAAGCTAGCTTTTGGATGTGACTCTCCTCAAGTCTTTATCAAAGATATATAATTATTTTGGACAATCTTTGTTGACCTATGAATACAATTTTTACATGAAAATTAAAATATTTTCCAGTTTTCGAATCTAATCTATGTCAATTAGACTTGATTTGAATTGATTGAGTAAACTTAGACATGCTCAATTGAATTAGGGATTGGACCCCTAACTTCAATTTTTGATTTGAGTTGCTTGCAATCCGCCAGCAATGATTTGCCTCCTGAACTGAAAATTTTCAGCCCCATCATAGCTCAAATTCTTCTTCTAAATGGGCAATGTAATGAAGTTACTCCTAGTCGTTTCGACGATTGACCTCCGCTCTTGGGTTCTGAGCTGAGTGGGTATCAGTTGCCATCTAGAATAGTAAAGGCCTTTAGTACAGGCAAACTGGGAAAGTGCACAATTGAAGGGCAAGAAAGCTTTGCAGGTTTTCATGGCCGTCATTTTCATGGAAACTGACGATTCAGGCCCCCTATCTCACATGTTCCTGACATGTCATACGTCACCTTAATTTCAACTTGCTTAGGCTTTATCTATCAATTTCATTTTAATGATGTTGTGACCAGAACAATGCTAATACTCAATGTCATAGTATAGTATTGGTAAATATATTAGCTTAATACATGTACAGTTTATATTGATAATATATTTACTTTTAATACATATATATAATAGTATAATAATTTTTTAAATGTGTAAATATAATATTTAAAATTTATTTTATTTAACACATTTGTATTTGTATTTGTATTTGTATTATTTATTAATGATTTTATATAGGAAAATTTTAATTTTTTTAATTTAGTCCTAATTTTTTTTAAAAAATTATAATTCTAATCAATATTTGATCGGTGTTTTAATTACCGGCTGGTATCAGTCGAAAGAGTCGGTATCAATTGTATTAGAGTCGTATACAAAATTATTGTGATACTAACCAATACCAAAATCTTATATAAAATTTTCTTGTTTGATACCCATTTTTTGCTACTGGAAAGGTATTATAAACAATGCTAATAATATGAAAATTAAGGGTTTGTACAGCTATAGGGCAATTTTTAGTTTTAAATTTTGTTTGATTGAATTTTTAATACAATTTTTATAATTTATAAAATCATAAAATTAATTAACAATAAAGAATTTGACTAAGGTAACTCTATTACAAAATTAAAAACTTTATAACTTAATATTTAAATATCAAGTATCTGAATTATGGTTTTAATAATTAAAACATATAGTATCAAATAAACATTAATTTATAATAAATATAACATTTTTATGAGTATTTATTAATAAATACTATATACTAAATTCGAATAAAATTGTTTTCTTAGTTAATTTATGTCTTTGGCATAAAATCATGTATGCCCAGATTCTCATGAAATCAGACGATGACAATTCTAACAGTCGAACGCTTCACACTTGAGGTGATGTAAATGAATTGCTTAATGGCACGAGAATTGAGCATCTCATAAACTCCTAAAAAGAGAAGGGGTGAAAAAAGGGGGGGAAAACACAGAGAGGAGCAGTGACTACTGTGCTTCGTGGGTCCAATTATGATATAGAAAACTACCAGAAAGAGGAAGAACTTAAGACTGACAACAACTTGGAAATGAAGTGAATCATGAAATGAGAAACTGCTGAAAATAATTGCACCTTCGCAGTTATTATTATTGTTGAAGTTGGACATGTTCATGACTTGTCTCCTTCACTGCAACAACTCAGCAGGCCTGGACTATCTAGTTCATCTCCAAAAAAAAAACATTCTCTCATTATTAGATAATTGTGAATGATTTAGTGGAAAATGGATCCATAGTTTACTTGGTATTGCAAGAGGCACTGGTCCCAGTTTGTTAACTCTACAGTTTCGAAGCCAGCAATACATACTCAACAGAAACTGAGGCTCTTTTATGCCAACAATTGAATGCCAATGTGACATAAGATTTATTAATTTGTTGGGCCAGACAGGTCACCAGGAAGCTAACTGTGTCATAGAAGTTGGTTTCGTGTTAGTTGTTGCACGACCACCATTGTACCATCAATGTATACATTTTTCTATATAATGAAGGGAAACGCAAACTCTAGTTTTTGCAGATATCTGAAGAGTTCATGTGGTAATTTGAATCGAAATCAGGACATTCAGATTTAGAAACACTAAAGTCAACCGTTTTGGCACATCCATATCACTACTGGAAACAAACTTGCTTGGATATTCATAAAGTGGTTTCACTTCAAAACGGGAAAGAGGAGCAACGCATGATAGATGTGTAAGTGGCTCCTAAGTTCATGGTATCCATCTCCATTCATGAAAAGATAAGACCTATATTAGAGTTTCTTCTCTGACCAGACTAAACTGGTCCAATGGGATTTGCTCTATTTAGAAAGTCCCTTATGTGCAAGACGTCAAGATGCCTTGTTAAATTATGTACATAAAGGCCGTATGAGTCAAGGAAATTAAGTATAACACAAAACATTAACAGTAGAGAGCATAATTGAACATGAAATCTTCTCCATTGGAATGTAAAAACAAAGAAAGATGGTAAAAGGGAAATTATGTCCATAAATGAACTAGTCGTGAGCTTGCTAGTCCATCTTAAGCACAAAGTTTGGGAAAATTGTGCAGCTTGTTCATGTACTTCTTATGCCTTTGGTTATTAATTATCCATTCTTGAATTGGCACATCCAAAACTTAGGTTTAATTTTAATGACATTTATTTATTTTTGTTTGAATAGGTGGTTTAAGATTTTGTTGATTTTTGAACAATATATTATAACTTTTTACTGTCTTTAATATATAAAAGGTATTTGAAATTAAGTTTTCAGGATTTTTTAACAGAATTTTAATTAATGTACATTTTTTAAAAGGGTCAGAGACAATTGAATATCTAAATAACCACAACAACTTAGTAAAAATTTGGTTAAAATATATATTTTGAATAAATGAATATTATCAAACTTATTTAAGTAAATGCAAAAAATTAAACAATTATTTATAATAACACTAGTGAACCTTTTTAATACAAGTTCAATAAAAATTAAACTCATAATAATAAAGTATTATTTTTCATTAAAATTTAAATCAATTATATTTTTATTATAGTACTTTATTATATGTATATTAGATTATATTCTTAAATTCTAAATTTAATTTTTAAAAAGTAATTAATAAAAATATAATAAGTGTAACACCCTACTCTCGTGAAACATGTACCCGACATCTAGAGTGACATCCAAAAACATACCCTGCAAGAGTGACATGTTAGAGCAATCACATCATTCATTTAAACATGGCATCATCATTCTTTATTCTTTTATAAGACACCATCAAGAAAGACACAATATTTAAAAGCCAAATTCCTCATTTCATTACTTAAACAATATGTACATTGTAGCTTTACAATATCATCCGAATATGTACAAGGACGAAACTAAATAGAAAATATGTTACATATGAGGAATTATACAAAAATTCTATCTAATCCACCAATCTCAACTGACCGACTTTTAAACAATTTCTTCTTTCCAAAAATACAAGAACTATGCTTCTTGTAGAGTCTCTCAGTAGCTAATGTCATCTATTAATTCTGAAAAGTCAACGCTACAATTTTAGTCAGTTTTGCGAACTCAATGAGATAATCATCATCGACGGTTCACTCAATTCATACTACATATCAATATATGTAAACACATAATTCACATCTTTATATTTGCATAAAATATCACATTTCACATTCTTATTTAATACACTTCAATTAGTCAACAAATGTATTAAATGTATATAAAATACTCATGTGATTCTTTTCCAATTATTACGTTGTTGTGACTGAGTACTTAAACTGTCCCGTATCCATAGTAAATACCGAGTTCATTGATACTGTCCCTTATCCGTTGGGGATACATGGCTCATTTTACATTGTGAGCTTTTGGCTCTTAATTACATTCATATTCTGAGCTTTAAGCTCTTTTTCGGTAGCTTCTTAAGTCACAATTCTCATTATCTGATCATGTATTCATATATGGAATGCATCTCACATGTTTAATCAATCATATTCACATTGATCTTCGAACCTTGGTATGACATTCAAGGATCATATTAAGAATCACTTATTTCGTCACATTCACATACAAGTAGCATTTCAATATCAAATTCACGCATCGCAAGTCTTGGACCTTCATTGTCAAGAATCAACACAATTAAATCACATTGATAAGCTAATTCAAAATATAATTAAACATAAACAATTAATTGAGTGAGACCGTCTAGGTTACTCACAATTTGTTCCAAAAACTATTGTCTCGAAGTCTCGACAACGTCTGGATGATGACGCTCTATATGCTCCTGTATAATACATACACATTTATATACATCACAACTTTACATAATTATAAGTATTCTTTGATACACATTTATGTACATAAAAAATATGTACAATGTATATTCAATGACATTCCCGAGTATATATCCTTAATACATGTCTCATAATCAATTAATAAGATCTTTAAATCATTCTTTAATATCTAAAACACTTTCTTTACTTTAATAGCTCAATCCAACATCAACTAGGCTCATTCAAGATCACAATAAAGCCTAAATATCTTTGGGAAAAACATTGATAACTCAATCATTTATAAACAAACATATCTTGGGAAGGTTTAACTTTTTCTATAATAAGCCCTTAAATTATATGTAAAATCTCGTATTAAATTATAAGTAAATTATAACCAAATTTATCTTCCAATTCCTAGTAATTATTCATAAAATATATCTTCATTAAACTAATTTTAGCAAAAATTAAAAAGTCCTCTTTTAAGCACTAGAATGTGAAATACTTTAAAATTCAATAGATAATAGGAAAAAGCACACTATATATAAAAATATAAATTGAAGGACTAGATAGTACTTAAGAAAACTAAATCAAAATCCGAGGCATGACATTACTTTTCTTTTATGGCAGCTCCAAATTCATATTTCAATCTTCATTAAAAGAAGACGATAAATATCATTCAGAGGTAAGTACCTCTACTTTTTATTATCATGTTTTCTATTGTTTCTTTTTTTATAATATTAAAACATCAGAAAATAATAAATTATATCTTTATTTAATAATTATTTTTAACATGATTGATAATAATAATTTTTAATGATAAAATAGTGTAAAAAAATTAAGTTTCTATTATAATTTTTGGTAAATATTTTAAATTTTATATAACATTAAATTTAAATTCTGAACGGTTTAGTATAAGGAAAGAGTTAATTGAGAGTGTTATCATTAGTCTATTATTAATGTATAATCAACTTAAAGCTTATTAGAACATTGAAAACAAACAGTCATTATATATTTTTATATGTAAATTTGCATTTACTCTTGTTGTAAAGAAGTTTGATCATAGTTTTTATATGGATTTGCATGATATTACTATTTACAAATAAATACTGGTAAAAGTTAGTGAAAATTCCAAATGATGTGGTTTCACAAAAGTCTTGGCTCAGCCACAGTTACTTTAAATGTTGCTCGATATAAAACAACTGTATCAACAATTATAATTCTTCTAGCAAAAACGAAAACAAAAAAAATAAATAAATGCAACGTTACTAAAAATATAGTTACAGCACAACGCCAATTGAACATTTTCATACAAAAAGCAATATCTAAATAGCCTAGAAACTTCATGCAATAGTTTGGAAAGTGCAGCTGCCCAAGATGATGGATATATCATGTAATATTTTCCCACTCACTAAGAAAACATAGCTGCTTCAAGAAATCATCAATCGAAAATTGAATGTTTCACCATCGAAACATCCAAATAAAAGTAGCTGCACACACATATGATTTCTGCACACTTTTCCCTTACAACAACAATAGTTCATTTGTCCAAAAATTTACACACAAGCAGAGAAACGTAGTTCACATAGATAACTCTAATCACTACAAATAACTCTAATCACTACAAAATCTCCCACCAAAGATAGCTTAAATTACCAAAATTACACCAGGTAAAGATAACCCAAGATCCCCTAAAATTATAGCTGCTAACTCACAATGTCCTTATTGTTTTTCACCTAAAAACAGCAATAATACAGGCCCAAAAATTCACGTAAATAGGCAGAGAACATAGTTGTCCAAAAGTTACAAAAATCTGCACTTTATCTTAGTTAAGATATAGTGATTTGATTTCAATTAAATCATATCATGACTAAGATTTTTATCTTAAATAAACCTCATCTTTAAAGAATCCCACATAAGATAGAATATTTGTCATAATGAAATTCCTCAAATAACCAATAATCAATATCATAGCCAAGTAAATGAAGCAGCCTAAGTCATACAGGTTTAATATAGTTCATAATTTGGAGAAAGGTTTATATGACTTCAACTCCAGGTGCAAACTAAGTCAATGAGGATGGATCTCTATATTGTTAAGGAGATAACAAATTTAAAGGCCTCTAAGTTTTTTATAAATATTTTTAATTTAGTGTCACACTGTCCAAAATTTTTAATTTAGTACTAAACTTTAAAAATTCCTACAAATGGAGTCAAAATTATATGGGTAATAGATAGATGTCTATGTAGCATTTGATAGACACTTCATATCAATAAAAATAAATTTTAAACCTGATTTATACAAGTTTTAAAAGGTTAATCACTAAATTGAAAACTTTAGAAAGTTTGACATTAAATTAAAAATAAAAAGTTAATTACCGTTTAATTTTTTGTGTTAGATATAAGTAATCTCATTTTTAAGGAAGAGAATATTTGAATTTGTAAATAATTTTTTTAAAGGAAAATTTTAAATAAGTTAACTTACATCTCAAAGTGATATAAGGTGAGAGCTATCTATACGTAAATAAGTTAGGGGCTGTTTGTTTCTGTTTTTTTTTCTCTGTTTTTTGTTGTCGTTTTTATAAAAAGAAAAACAGATAAGAAAAACGTGTTTGACTTACTTTGTTGCGATTTTTTGTTTCTAAAAATAAAAAAACCACAACAGTTTTACAGAAACCAAAAAACATTGTTTCTCTAAATTTTGACAACATGTTTTTTCTATCAAAAATCAACATAACCCTGGTTTCTATCTCGAAATAATAATAATAATAATAATAATAATAATAATAATAAATTTTATAATAATA
>JANZLF010000002.1:37715218-37735803 GCA_026546835.1 Erythroxylum foetidum
ATAATAATAATAAGTTTATTAGAAATCTCAACCAAACAGGTTTTTATTTTCAGTTTTTATGTTACAAATATCAACCAAACAGGTTTTTATTTTTTAAACAAAAAAACATAAATAAAAAACAGGAAACAGAAATTAAAAACAACAACAGAAAAACAGAAGTGAAACCAAACGGGCCCTTAACTTACATCTCAAAGTGATAAATGTTTATGTATTTTAACTTTTAAGACTCATATTCAAAGTCTTAAAAGTTAAAATATTATATTCGATAAAGTCTTTATTTGTTAATGAGTTTATTTAAATTTGGTATGACTTATCCTTATTATCATAGCATGGTTTCCCTTCCAATCAAATAGTCTCTCCCATTTTAGGCTATTTAATTTTTTTTGTAAGTTTCTCTCTTAAAAACTTAAAATAATAATTATAATTACATACAGAATTTAATACATAAACATTTAACAGATGATTAGATATTACTCAATTATGAATTAATTTGTCAAGAATTAGAAAAAAATTAATATAATATAGCAAAAAAACGTATTCATAAATTTTTTTCCTTTTTTTGAGATGATAAATAGTTTAATGTTTAATTCAAATGAATCATATAATACAACATAAAAAATTTAATCAAATATCAATCTTTTAATAAGAAAAGTCTGCTTCACAAAAATTTTGGTTAAAGTATTGAATGCATTATTCTGATGTTAAATTTCCTTTATTATAAATATAGATAAAGTTATTTTTACACTAACATAAAATTTTTCTAGTATTTTTTTTGGAAGAGAATTCTTAATTTTTATTTCATAAATTACCTAGGGCTACATTTAGTTTGACGTAAGGTTTTTAATATAATATAAATAAATATAATACTAGAAAATTATTGTTTGGAAAGAATGAAGGGATTCGTAATGTAATATTATAAAATGTCGTTTAGAAGATTGATGTAATGAAATGTAATGTATGTATAATAATAATGAATGACTATTATACCCTTGATAGAACAAAACATATGTTAATAGATATAAAACATAGGATTGACGATATAATTGGTATTATAAAAAATTATTGAGGGTATATTAGGTAATACATATTTATCATTTTTATATTTCATCATAAACCCCCTAAATTAGAGATAACTCATTTTTACTGTTTATGATAGAATATGATGTAATGTGAAACCTTCTCTTTTATCATATTTCATTCCATTTCATTATAAACTCTCATTTCAAATAATGGAATAATATTACATTACATTCTATTTCATTACTAACTGTCCTATCAAATATAGCCTAAAATATCATTGTCTATTTTTCTAATGGAGCATGTAGAGTATGTAGTGCATATACTAATTTTAAGTTTTGTAGTATTAATACATTTAGTAAATATTCAAAATCATCAAGATTATTATAATATTATTCCCTTTTTTTCAATTAGTATATATGCATTTGGTTTGGTTTAATAGTTTAAAAAAGAAAATAACAAATTAAATTGATGATTTATATTTTTATTAATTAACAATTGAAGATTTAATGATTTAGCGATTTTAATATTTGGTTTTACTACTTTCTAGCACTCAACCTTTACGGGGAAGAGAAAGTTGAAATTTTACAATTTGAGTTATGCCATATAAAATGAGCATATAAAGAATCTATAACTCAACGTATAAAGATTTGGAGTCAAAGATAATATCCCTTCTTTTGTATATAATTTACTTAAATTCAGTTTAATTTTACTCCATTCAAATCGTGATCCCTTCGTGATCTAATAATTAGTACAGGGTCAAGTGATCAAAGTAGGCTTGAATAACATGGACTCAATAATCACTACAACAAAAATGGCTTTTGACTATGTTTTTTTAATGACGATTTTAAATTTAAGCTAAATGTGAGTTTTTGGCAATGCATTTTAGAAATCGTGGCAAGTGGCTTATCCTTTAATGTTGTTGCTAAAGGGTAAACCTTTGGAGACGATTTCGTAAATCATCATGAATGGGTGACTTTTGACAATGATTTTTCGAAATCGTAACCAAATGATTAATGACAAAATAACTCTCTTATTTATAACGATGAATTCACTAACTTTAACTTAATCAATTTGTAATCAAACATCATATTGAGAAAAATCAACTTTAATACTATTGACATTGATTCTAAGTGTAAAAAAAAATTAGCTAACAAAAATATCAAATCATTTAAATAATTTATGAAACTATAAACTCAATATTAATTAAGATTGCATATATTTATTCTTCTATTTTTCTCTTTTAAATTATATGAAGTGACAAATTTATATGGTGTCACAAAATTTTCAAATAGTTTTAATATGAAATTTGTAATATAATGATACATGATTCTTACAAAAAATAAAAAATAAAAATGATATATGGTAAGTAATACAAAATTTTAATTAGAAGTTTAATAATTCTTACAAACAAAACAATAAATAAAGTTTCATGTCTTTTCCATCAAAAATTGTTGGAATGTCAAGTGTGAGTAGGAATCCCACATTAGAAAGAGATGGAACTAGTGAAGGACATATAAGTGAAAAGAACCCATAAACCTAATGCCTTAAAGTTTTGGGTTGAAGTGTGGTGTCAATGCCCACAAGTATGTTTCATCACTAGGCTCATGATGTAGATCTTCCATGAAAGTGGGCTTGCTCCCCAGTTTTATCAAGCGGTATCAGAGCCGATGATTCTGTAAGGGACGAGTATGCAGATGGTAGTCGGATTCCGCGATTGCCTCCCCACGAAAAAGAGCATAGAGACTCATGGTGGGCCCAGACCAATAGAACAGAAGGGCTTTTGGTGACGCTATATACTTGAGTTGCTAAGTAAAAAGGCTTTTGTTCAAGGGAGAGTCTAAGCCAAATATGGAAGTTCACATTTAAGGGGAAGATTGTTGGAATGTCAAGTGTGAGTAGGAATCCCACATTAGAAAAAGATAAAACTAGTGAAGAACATATAAGTAGAAAGGACCCATAAACCTAATGCCTTAAGGTTTTGGGTTGAAGTGGGGTGTCAAAGCCCACGAGTATGTTTCATCGCTAGGATCATGATATAGATCTCTCATGAAAGTGAGCTCACTAGTTCTATAAAAAATAAAAGGAAATAATTAATTGTTTAGAGTTTAAGTGACACGAGACTCAGTACATAAGGTAAAGGAGTTCCCTATGTCTGGATTCCCAAGAAGGCTCTTTACACTTTTGAAGGCATCAATTGAAACAGAAAAAGATCTTCCCCTAAGAGTTGGTTTATTGATACCCTCTTCGAACAACTTCTTGACTTTAACTAAACTAGCAGAAGATATAATAAATGATTTCCCAGATACAGTATAGATTAGTGAATTAGATGAATCGTAAATACCATGCGTTCCACCTAAGGAGCAAATAGTATAGAACAATCAAGTTAATTTCTTCATAATCCTTTGAAAAATTAAATCCTAAAAACTAAAAAAAATCAAACAATATAAGGAACCCAAATTCAAACACATGCATACTTGATTGAATGACTCCATTATCATCAAAATGAACAAACATAGTTTTTGTAATGGATAATTGTTCCAAAATAACTGAATTCCTTAATCCTGTATGGAGCATCAAGACATCGACTTTGCCTCCATTTTCATATGCGTTCGTTTGAAGATTCAAGAAAGCTTTACATAACACATAGTATGTACAATCACACGTTCATCTAATAGCTTCCTAATAGAAAATGAGATATAGCTAATAAAGAAAGAGAGCTAATTCAGATGATATTAAAAACCTTGAAGAAGAAAACCAGGCATTAAAGGCAAGTAGTGATTAGACTTTGATGACCAGATTTGTTGTACATTGATTTGTTCTTAATGAGGAATACTGCTAGATACCTCCCATTGGGGCATATTTTTGCCATAAAAAACTATCTGCCACGTCAAAATTTTGCGATGAATTTATGTAAATGGTTTTATTACAAAAAGTCAATAGAAAGAAAAACAAGTCATAGATATAATAAATATAGAAGCAGAGTATGCAATTTCATAAGGAAACCAAAAATTATATGAATTTATATGCAATTAAAAGAATATTCACAAAAGAAGGAAAGATCATTGGAATTTAATTTTTTAACTAGCCAAAGAGCCCCTAAACAAGCACATTCTATGTTTGCAAATCACCCTTAAAAATTAAGAAAAAAACCTAGAACACATGTCACAAATTAATAAATGATTTAACATGTTTAAGAATATAAGACTTCTTATTTGGATGTTCCAATATTGTAGTAATGTCAATTTTGTGATTTGTTAACTAAGACAACTTTATAAGATAAGGTTGACAATGTTAACTGTGTATGTACTATGTTTAGGGAATGCAAAATTTAGTGTGATTTCCTCTAAAGCCATTATTCTGATGAAAAAAGTTAGGTCCCCTAAGCTCCTCATCAGGTATAGAGAGAGCTACTGTCATGGAATTCAAAACAGAAGGAAGTATAGATTTAGGAAGGCCAACTTTAGGTAATTAATAAGAACCAGAAATCACAAAGAAAACTTATGTAAGAAATCCAACAAATGAACAAATCAACTTTAGAGTAGTTAAGCACATATTTAAAGAGGGAAGACTTACTTGAAGAGTTTAATAAAGATTGGGGATCAAGGTTGTCTCTCTAAAACAAGACCCTATGCTCTCTAACTACTAGTTGGAAATTTGGATTAAGTAAGTAGACACCGAGTTAGTACAAAAGATTTAAGTAACTTCATACCTCAAGTTTAGCTTTTACCTGGGATGAGAGTGATCTATGACTCCTTTAAGAGAAAGCATATGACTAAGTAATTTCATACATTAAGTTTAGCTTTTACCTGGGATGAGAGTGATGATCTATGACTCCTTTAAGAGAAAGCATGTGACTACCTATTGCAAAATAGTGACCAAAAGTATAAAGAAGAAGAAAAAGTTAAAAGCAAGACAGAGGAACCCATACTTGGAAACTTGACCATCTTGGAGAAGAAGATCGCCTTTGATGATTCTGCCCTAATTATGAAGCATTTGGAGACTCTTTCGACAGGGAAAGATTTATTTACCTTATTTATAAAAAGTCATTGTAGATAGATTACCTTGTCAGTTGCTTGCAGCAATGTTTTTCATTTTTTTGCTATGTTAGTAGTTACGGGTTACGTTATTGTTTTTGTTGCTTTGTAAGTAGAATGTCTACTGCTTGCAAAAATGAGCCCTATTTTGGGCCTCTAATTGTTTGCATGATCTATCCAAACAATTTATGTCCTATGTTCAAGTAATTAGGCTTTTAATTTTATAAAACGACATGATTTTGGCTTCACTTTGGTGACGAATACAAAAATCATCATGAAAAGGTGAAACTCTATTTATAATTCGTCTGTAAACCCTATTCCTAATAGAATAATATGATAACTAAGATATGAGAAAATTTATCTATTATCTATACATTCATATATCATTATACTAATTACATATATTATCTATACTTTCATTTATCATTATATTAATTACCACATATAATTATATTTATTTTAATATAATTAAAAATAATTGCAATATAGTAAAAAATGAAAATGAAAATTAAATATTAATATCATATTCTTAACAATAAAATTTAATATTATTAACAATGATTGTAAATCTAAAAATAAATTTAGCTAACAATAATGTCATTTCAAAATGTATAAAACTAAAAACACAAAATTAATTAATATTACATATATTTATACGCTTCATTTGTTTCTTTTAAAATATATGATTTGATAACTTTATGTGGCGTCACATAACTCTATTTATTATATATAAATTATTATATATACATAATAATAATATAATAATAATATAATTTAATGTTATATACTATATTTGGGCAACATTTTTCCTTACGTGTCGCTAAATTATGGATATCTATATATATATCCATAATTTACTGACACGTAAGGAAAAACGTTGCCCAAAGATCAACCCTTTGATGACATTTGTCTTTATTCGTCATTAATGATCTATCCATTGGTGATGATTCTGTGAGATCCTCGCCAAAAGGCTAACCTTTAGGTGACGTTTTTTTAATTCATCTCCAATTGTCTACATTTGGTGATGTTTTCCTAAAATCGTCAACAAATATTGGCTAGTTCTTAACTATAACACGAAAAAACGTTATTTTTTCCATAAAAAATGTTGTCATTTTAGTGTTGTTTTAAACATGAAAACGAAGATAGTGTTATTTTAAACACGAAAACGAAGCCCTTCTTCATATTCATTCTTCATCATCATTTTGCCCAAAACTTTTTTGCATTGAAGAGCCTCCAGTTTCTTCCAGCTTCATCATTTGTTGTCCTTCATCTTCAGTTGTCCATCCATCTAGGTAAGTCATGCAATGTATATTGAGTTTTTATGTTCTACTTTCATTGTCTTAATTGTTGTATTTAGGTTTTGTTTTCTACTACTCTTTGTTTCGGTTTTGTGTGTTGTTGTTTGGAAGATGGTGAATGCGTGCTATTATTTGTAAGATGGTGAGTGCGTATTTTTGTTAGGAAGATGGTGAATGCGTCCAAAATAGGATGATTAAGGCTTAGATGGATTAGTAAGCTTGTTTGAGTATAGCCTATGACTTGTTCGATGAAAGTTTAATTTGTTAGAGATTATAATAGAATTAGTTTACAAAATAGGCTTGTAATGGTGACTTAATATTTTGGAGAAGCACTATTTTAATTATGTAAGCGCCTTGTTATAAGGTGGAGCAAATGGATAAAATTTTATCCAAAAAAATTAAAATATTATAGTTTTTTTTTCTATTTAAAAATAAACAACTTAAGTTCTTTTCAATTGTTCACTTTTAGAACAAAATTTGATTGTTCCAACCTTCACCCTTTTGTTGCCAAGTATTTCTTTAAATTTAAGGAATATCCATATTAAGGATTTTTTAGGGGAATTAACATTATTACAAAGAACGTATATTGTATTTAAATGAGCTCATATACAATAGTAGATATTTGTTCATCAAGTTTCTTTTTTTTAATAACCCTTTAATTAATTCAATTCAAAAAAATTTTAATCAACCGTTAAGGTTAGGAAAAAATATTCAATTTTAGGCTTAAGCCCACATATTGGTTTTAATAAAAGAAAGAGAGTTATTAAGTCAATTTGTTAAAACATCGAATATATGATTCTTATAGTGATTTTGAGAAAATATCATGCTTCTTTGTCTATCACAGGGAATAGAATAATAATGAACTTATTTTTATCATTATGTTATTTATAACTTAAACTACATTTAGTAATTTACTTTTAATTATGTAGCTACATAGACAAAAGTTGGATGTCTCATCGAACATGGTCTATTGAATAATTAGGAGTTAAGAGTTTCATGTAATTTGTAAAAGATCAAATGGTTGTAGAATGTTGTATTCGTTGTCCATGCATAGAGTGCTTAAATATGAACATTCAAAGTCAAGATGTGGTATATAATCACTTGCTTATTCGAGGTATAGATAAATTATATACTCCATAGATTTATCATGGAGAACACTCTAAAGCAAGTGGTAGTAGAAGTGTTGATACAGGTGTTGATGTTAGTAACAATAATGATGTAAAAGACTGTGATATTAATGATGACAATGATGATAGGATTGGAAAGATGTTAGAGGATTATGGGAATTATGTTTAGACTATGAATTATACTGGTTTACCTAAAAAAATTGGTAGTATTATAGAAGTAGAAGATGCAGATATATCATCATTTCATAGGAGAGATGTTGATCCCAATATATTAGAAGCAATTGAAGTACAAGCCAATTTTGACCAAAAAAAGAAGAAGTAAAACCCAATCTTATCATATAAACAAATGAAGGATCTATTGAGAATGAATTATATGACAATAATGATACTTTGGTTGAATATAATAATGATGAAGAGTCGAATCATAATGCAATTAATGATGATAATTTTTAAGATCTTGATCATGATAATTAAAGGTAATCAAAGTGTTCTTTGTATTGTTTGAAATGTAATGTTGGTAACTTTTATATTAACGAGTATTGCTTATGATTAAGTATGTTAATGAGTATTATTGATGATTTAATTGTGTTAATGAAGATTGTTGGTAATTGAATCATGTCAATGCATATTGTTGATGTTTGAGTTATGCTAATATAGATTGTTGATGTTTGAGTTATATTAATGTGGATTATTGATGATTGAGTTATATTAATTGTTAATGATTGAGTTATATTAATGTAGATTGTTAATAGTTGAGTTATGTTAATAGGGATTGTTGATGATTAAATGTATGTTTGTAATGATGATTGGATGTATTGTAATGTTAATAAAATTTATGTTTGTTTTTTATAGATATCCAACATAATGGCACCTGGTAGTAACAAACGAAAGAAGGTGGCAAGTATCAAAATTGTTGAATAGAGAGATCTATGACTTCAACTAGATTAATCAATTCCTAGCCAACAACAATATTCAACCTCAGCCACCAATGAAGCAAGTCAGCAACAACCTCATTCTTCCTCAAACAATAATGAATCTATTAGTATAGAGGGGGATCTCTAGGTTTGTTAATCTTTAACACCTACAAGCTTATGCTCAAATATACATTTACATGTTTAATGTGTATTTTTATCATTATTCATTTGTTTTCAAGTTCCATTGTCAACATTAGAAAAAGATGTAGAGGTATAACTAAAGGATGTGAGTTACAACGAATGAATGTTGCAATGAATAACAAGTTATTTGTATATATTAATACTTTACTATGTCGTTCTCTAAACAAGATCCAATCTGCAAAATTGCTAACTGAGTTAGGGACTAGTGCAAGAATAGAATTACCTTGCCTAAAGCATGCTACAAACTTAATGGAAGATAACTTGCTTGAAAATGCTTTGGATAAAGTTGTGGTAAAATTTTAATTTATTTAACTATATGAAATATTGTTTCACTTATTTTAAGATTAATTTCACTTTTATTTATTTTTCATAGATGAAATTGAATATGGTCGATATCAACAACTCTGATGTTTCAAATTGTGTGGCTTCATTGTTGAAATAAAGGACGGGGGATAGTTGTTATAAGTTACATTAATACTACAAATCTTTTCCTTCTAATGTGGAGGCAAAGAGCATGTTCTAGGACGAATGTCTCCAGAAAATTGGAACAATTTGTGTGACTATTGGGCCTCTCTCAAAGTTTAGGTCTGTTTTCTTTTCTTTCACATTTACTTCAATTAATCTTGTTAGATGATTTAATGACTATCTTTTTTTCTTTATTTAGGAAAATGTGAAAAGGCAAAGGTCAATAAGGAAAAATGAAAACTCCTCACAATCACCGCTCTAAATCATTTATAATTACAAGTTATAATTATATTAATACATTATATGTTATTTAATGTGCTTTGTATTTTTTTTTTCATAGAACAAAGTGAGAAGGAACTACATAGAAAAGATTGTGATAGGATCACATTATACAAAGTCACTCACTATGAGGAAGGTCAAAAGTGGTTGTTAGAAGAAGCGGAAAATAACTAGGTAAGTATAAAATTTTAACTTTATTTATTTATGTAGTTCTAACTAACAATATTTGCATTGAATATTGATTTTTTTTAATTTTAGAATAAAATTCAAGAGTTGTTACAAAAATCAATGTTTGAGGGGAATGAGGTAAATGTAGAAGACATTTGCAATACCAAGCTTGGTACACGTTCCAGTTATATGAAAAGTCCTTGGTTTGGCCCTAAGCCAAATGTTTCTTTATCCTAAAGATCCACATTCATTTAGCGTCTTGAAGAGGTAAACAAGTCACTTAAGGTACAATTACAATATATTGAAATTTTTTTGGTGAAGTATGAAAAGTATCTCAAAAAATTACTTGACTCGAATTATCAAAGCAGTGAAGATGAATGTGAATGGTATTAATTATATATGTTATAGTTTTTTCTTTTAATTCTTGTTTTTGTTGTAATTTAAATTTAATACTTTTCGCGGATTACAGATTTGAAGAAGATGCAACATGGCTAAATGATTTGTATTATATCTTGTAAACTAATTTCTGTATTTGTTATTTTGTTTATAAGTATTGTTGAAGTTGCAATTAAAATCTTGTACATGAAGAAATTTAATGATATTTTATTTTTATATACAATGGTTCAATTTGTCAATTATTTGTGTATAATAAATTAACATAATAAAAAATATAACTATTATATACAATAATATGGATTAAAAATGTAATAAATAATTATAATTCAACATGGTATACCATTTCATTAAAATATAAAATAAAAATTTGATTATATTTTACAAATCATAGCTAAAATCATTTGACTATATTCTTGGAAACGCACTGATAATTTTTAGCTATGAAATACTATGCATAGCCAAAATGTATTGGCAATGATTTCTCAAAACATCGCTAATAGTTTTTGTTGCAAAAATGAAGTGTAGGCAAAAACTATTAGTGACGATTAATGAAAAACGTTGACTATAGTTTTTAGCTCTGGTGATTTGGCGACATTTTTGGCACATAATATAAATTGTCTCTAATGACAATTAGCGATGATTTTAGATCTTTAGCTACAATTTTTTTTCATAGCCAAAGGCCCTTTTTGTTGTAGTGAATACCCATAGTTTTTTAAGAAAAAAGTTGAAATGGTTTCAAGTGTAATTAGTTTGATGTAGGAATGGTTGAATTCGCTTATTAAGGAGACAATGCTAAAAAAAAGTACAAGTAAATTTTCTCACATTATAAGAGGACATAAAGCAAGAGTGATGCCCTAACTTATTTATAAATTCACTTACGTTCAATTTAATTTAATTTCTTCTCGTTTATATTAAAGTTCATCTTACTATTCAACAATCGATAAAAATTAAGATCTATATAATTTGATAAGAGTGTTTATAAATATTCCTTGAAATTTTTTCTAGGATATTCAATTGCTCATTAAAAATTATATTTGTGTTTACTTAATTTTTATATGCTACAAAATTTATTCATAAGACACCATTATGGCAAAAAGTGCTTTAGGCAACAGACAACTGCGTAGCTATAAGTACAATTATCATTGCCTTTTTATTAAGGCAATAGAATTTGTATCGTTACAAGAAGTGGCACTGTAATAAGTATAATGCAACAGAATTTTTTGATTAGGCAACAAAATAAAAAATGTTGCTTTAAGTTTTAACTAAGGCAACACATAGTTGCAATCTATAACAATGATTTTAAATAGATATTGCAACACTTTAAGTCTTTTTAGGCAACACTGTTAAGTAGATAAGGCAACAAAGTGACATTTGTTAAGCAACAATTTGAAACAATAGAAGCAACAATTTATTCTTTTGTTACCAATAATATTTAAAGTAAAAGCAATAATAGTAATATTTAACGTAAAAGCAATATCTTGTCATTATATAGACAACATCCATATATCCATAAAATGCAATATATAGATATTAATGTACGTATTATCAAAGGTAAACGACCAAAAAACTACATTAATATATAATATATAGTCTGTAAGGACTTGAAAAATTCAACATTTAACATATTCAATTGCAAAAACAAAAATCACTAACCAAAAAATAAAAATAAAAATCACTAACTAAAATATTCATCTACAATATCATCCACCATTCCATATGATATATAAATGAATTAATCTTGTTAAGATATAGTTTATGATATCTTAATATTTAATTTTGGACATTATTTGATAATTGGACTTAGTTGTGTTTAATTAAGACTCTTTCAAGATAAGTTTGAGAAGTTTAAAATCCTAATTAAGATGGTATTTAGTATGTATATCTATTGTGGGATAATGGTGATCTTTTGGAATTTTAACTTGATTATGGCAGTAGGATATCCAAGGGATATTGTTGATGATGTTTGTGAACTGATTGAGTTGAGACAGAAGTTCATTTATTGCAAAGTTCTTGGTTGATCATGTCACCCTTAGCTGAAGGTTTTTGTGCTGCGTTTTTACTGGATTTGTCGTTATTTTTGGAAGTCTAAGTAGCTATTTTTCTAATGTGTGTTTAACGTGGTTTGGTTGATGGTGTGTGGGGGTGTAGCTGCTATGTTTTCCTTTGCTCCTATGTGACTAAATTAGGCTGTGTAATTATTGATAACTAGTTGTATTCTTTCCTGTTCTTGAAAGACTATTGAGGGCAGTTTTGGCAACTGTTCTTTGGTTGTGTTCACGTGATTTTGGGGTTGTATTTTTTGGTTGTTTTTGTGATTTTTTACAACTGATTTGGTGGTTGTCCAGTGTTAGGTTGGTGGCTATTATGTGTGACTTTGCAGCAATGTTTTTGGTATGGAGGTGTGTGAAACTCTATAAGTTTTTGTGATTTTTACTGCCACATTTTTGGGAGTATTGAGCTACCTTTGGTAGCTGATTTTTGGCGATTCTATCCATTTTGGACAACTATGTTTTCTGTAGTGTTGATTTTCAAGGCTATCCATATATTAGTTTTTGAGTGAAAAATATCTAAGAGACGTGTGTTGTTGCAGCTGTATTTTTGGTGACATTTTGGCAATGACACGTTTGTTCAATTGATGTTATTGTACGTGGGTTGATCGTGATTCTTCTCAATAATTCAAAACAAATATTGTTCTACCACTTTCCACACTTTCAACTGATGAAGCTAAATATTTAGGAGAGTGTTTTTATCTCAAGTATTTTTCTTTGTTTATATCTTTATTAATTTAATCACTTGAGTTGTTCAATTATCTTCTTTATTATTAAAAAGTATTGTGAAAATCCTCTATTGAGGTTAGTACGAGGTGGTCGTACTATTGAGTGTGAAATATTTTCACGGGTTGTGAGGATGAGGATAGTGTCAAGGGTTGAGCGGTGTCAGCCCAGTAAAGCCTTATATAAAAATTATTGTGGTTAGCGAAAGTATTAAGTTGGGTGAGGACTTCGTAGACTTAGGCAAGGTATGCCAAACTGCATTATTAAATCTCGAGTGTTGATTTGTTATTTTGTTTTTGATTATTTTTGTTTTCGTTTTTGTCAGAAAGTTTATAGTGATTGCAACCATTCATAATTTGTACAAAACTACATCCTTTCGGATTTACAATTGGTATTATAGCCGGTCACTGAATCAAAACTTAATATGTCAAGTTGGTGCAAATCTATGTTTCGCAATTATGGTTATAAGAGAAGGGGCATCAATCATCAAGCCACCGTTGTTAGATGAATTAAATCATCCTACATCGAAATTACGGATGAGAGCATTCATTCAAACACAATGAACAACAAAATGGAATTCAATTTTAAATGATTGGATAAATCCAATGATGACTGATGAAAATAGAGAAGCAATGCTTAAAGATGCATATGGGTGGTCAAGGGTTGAAGAAAAGAGAGCGCTTAAAAATTCTGAAGCCCTGCACGTCATCTTCAGTGCAGTTGATGAAGGTTGCTCTGCTATGATATCAGCTTATAAATCGGCGAAAGAAGCATGGGACACTTTGCAAACTATACATAAGGGATCGAAATATGTGATAGCCTAAAACTTCAGATGTTGGCTGTGAGATTTAAAAAGCTAAAGATGGATGAGAGTGAAACCATTGGAGACTTCCATGAGAGACTGCATGATATAGTAAACCAAGCACATTAACTCGAGAGGAAATACTCTAACCTGAAACTGGTTAAGAAGTCATTGAGATCATTGCCTACGAGGTTTATACCGAAAATTGCAACAATTGAGGAAACTCATGATATCAATGAATTGTCATTAGATAAGTTAAATAGAATTCTTACCAATTTTGAGATGAATTCATTAAGGGGAAAACAGGAGAGGAACAAAGGATTGACATTGCAAATTGAGATTGGTAAAGCCATGAATGACTTCAAAGATGAATCCAATGAGAATGAGGATATGAAATTATTGACAAGAAATTTTAGCAAGTGGTTAAAGAGAGTGAAGAAAGATAGATCCGATTTTAGGCAGAACAATAGGAGCTCATTAACTAGTTATTTCAAACAACAAGCTAAAACTTAAAAAGGTGAACAAAAAATGAAGAAAATTCAATGCCATAAATGTCAAGGCTTTGGACATGTGGAAGCGGAATGCACTAATACTTTGAAGAAGAGAAAAAAGAAGTCATATACAAGCACTTGGAGTGAGAATGAATCCGAAGTAAGTATAGTAGTGAAGAAGATTTGCAAGTTGTGTTGCATTGGGTACTTTATACAACAAAAGTCTAGTTTCTTGCTTAAAAATAACTAAGAAGGAAGAAACTGATAATGAAAACGTGGATAAATTAGAAAATTTCAGGAAAAATGAAAATGAAATAGCTCAAAGACTAACCTCAGATTATGACAGTGACGATAATGGTTCAGATGATAGAATGGAGGATATTTATGAAGCCTATTAATTAATGTATCCAAAATGGGTGTAAACATGCAAGAAGAATGAGAAGTTGAAGAAGGAAAACTCTACCATGAAGAATATTATTCAAATTTTAGATAAGAAGTTGTTATCTACTATAGACGTGCTAAATGAAATAGAGTCAAAGTTGGTCAGTATAGAAAAGGGATAAGAATGTTAAATGGAGGCACTGAAAAGTTATAAAAGTTGCTAGAAATACGTAAGATTAAAGGAAATCTTTAAGGTATTAGCTATAAAGGTGAATGTTTTGAGTCAAATGATGAAAAAAAAACAGTGTGGCCATATCTTTCCAAGGAGAAACTTCAAGGAGGAATCAAAAATTCATACCTACATGTAACTTTTGTGGGGTAAATGGGCACATAAGGTTGAATTGTTACAAACTGATACAAAAGTGATATTTCATTTGGTCAACATAAAAAATCTAGACATTTTTCATTAAATTTTCTGTAGCAGTCCACATTACCAAAACATAATTGGGTTAGAAAGGGTCAATTACAAGCACAAAGACGTGGTGAAGGAAAAGTAAGAAATTGTCCAGATTCACAATTAGTTGCTGCTGATAAAGAAATTATTCAAACAAAAGACCAATTGGTTGCTTATAATGAAGGAATCAACCAGACATCTGATGACGAAGTTAATGTGGTGAGGAATAAGGCTAAGTTTAAATTTCTTCGAGGGGCAGGGGGCTGTGTTCTTTAAAATTTTTAAGTCTATTGATGTTGTTTATAAAAAAAAAGTTTCAAAGGAGTTAACATCTATACATTCTGAGTTTTTGATTTATGGGTTTTATAAGGTCCAGGTGATTAGTGTGTGTTTGGATTTTTCTTTATTGAATAGGATATTTGATGTGAGAATGAGTATCTCCTTGATGATTTGAAAGTTTTGCTTCAAAATGTTGCTTTACGGAGTTATGTCGAGAAAAAGTTAATGCTTGGTCAGAGAACTCTAGGAAGATCCAAGTTTTTTATGATTTGGGTTTTCTCTCTACATCATGGGTTGTATGACTTTGAGCAATATGCTTTCACATGATTTATGTGAGGAGGAGATTGATTAAGTTTGATTATGACAAATGCATTTTTGGGATCTATGAATTTAATCAGTTATATGTGGGTGACTTTGATGCAATTAATGATATGTTGGCTATTGTTTTTGACTGGTGGTAAATTGTCATCTTAGTGTGCTTATAATTCTTCCGCTACAGCTACTGTGGATTTTTATACTCCTTCATTTGCTAAGATTGATCGCATTGAAAGCATTCTTCGTTTTGAAATTGTTTTGTCCTAAGGGGGAGATATAGGATTGTTTTGGAATGTTCATAATTGGTGACTGCTCAATTTTTTTAGAATGTTCATAATTGGTGAATGCTCTATTTAGGGGGAGATTTTAAAGGTATCTACGTGACTATTATTACTTTTTGGCATCTTTTGTCTCAAGGGGGGAGAAAACTATGTTGGAACATGTTGCTTTGAATAATTTATTATGTTTGGATCTTGTTGATTGATTAAAGGAGAGTTATCTTATGGTTTGTGAATTCAATGATACATGTCCAATTACCTCCTTTAGGGGGAGTTTTAAATATGTGACAAATAATGCCAAAAAGGAAATATTGGTAAGATATAGGTTATGATATCTTTATATTTAATTTTGGACATTATTAGTATGTATATCCTATTATGGGATAATTGTGATCTTCTGGAATTTTAACTTGATTATGGCAGCTGGCTTTGCAACAAATGGACTTCTACTCATTCAACTTACTAACATCATCGGGATATTGTCAATGATGTTTGTGAGCTGATTGAGTTAAGATAGAAGTCCATTTGTTGCAAAGTTCTTGGCTAATCACTTCACCCTTGGCTGAAGGTTTTTGTGCTTCATTTTTATTGCAGTTGTATTTCTTTTTAGAAGTTTAAATAGTTGTTTTTCTGATGTGTGTTTAACGTGATTTGACTGATGGTGTGTGGGAGTGTAGCTGCTATATTTTCCTTTGCTCCTACATGACTAAATTGGGCTACGTAATTGTTGATAGCTAGTTGTGTTCTTTCTTATTCTTGAAAGACCATTAAGGGCAACTTTGGCAGCTATTCTTTGGTGGTGCTTACGTGATTTTGAAGTTGTATTTTTTGGTTGATTGTTTGATTTTCTACAGGTAGTTTGGTGTTGTCCAGTGTTAGGTTGGTGGCTATTGTGTGGGACTTTGCAGCTGTCTTTTTAGTGTGGAGGTGTGCAAAAACTCTAGAAGTTTTTGTGATTTTTGTAATTGTATTTTTGGGAGTATTATGCTATCTTTGGTAGTCGATTTTTGGTGATTCTATGCATCTTATACAACTGTGTTTTCTGTAGTGTTGCATGATTTTCAAGGCTATCCAAATATTGGCTTTTGGGTGAAAAAATCTAGGAGACGTATGTTGTTGCAGTTGTATTTTTTTGTGGCATTTTGGTGAAGAAATGTTGTTCGATTGATGTTATTTTGATGCTATTATGCATAAGCTGATCGTGATTCTTCCTAATAGTTCACAATTGTACCACTTCCCACACTTTCAACTGATGAAGCTACATATTTAGGGGAGTGCTTTTATCTAAGTGTTTTTCTTTATTTATGTCTTTATTGATTTAATCACTTGAGTTGTTCAATTATAATATTTATTATTAAACCGTGTTGTGAAAATCCTTCGTTGAGGTTAGTATGAGATGATCGTACTATTAGGTGTGAAATACTTTCACAGGTTGTTAGGATGAGGGATAGTACCAAGGGTTGAGTGATATTGACTCAGTAAAGACTTGTATAAAAATTATTATCATTAGTGAAAGTATTAAGCTGGGTGAGGGTCTCACAGATGTAGGCAAGGTGTTTCAAACTGCATTACCAAAACTCGTGTGTTGATTTATTATTTTATTATTTTATTGTTTTTGTTTTCATTTTTGTCAGAATGTTTATAGCGACTACGACCATTCATAATTTGTATGAAACTACATCCTTTTGGATTTACAAATCTAAATAATAAACAAAACCAATATGTATGGGCACTCTAAGATTCTTTACGAAGTACCTCCTTATCCACTCCTAATCATCATCATCATACAAAAAAAAAAAAGAAACAAGTAGATTATAGTTGTAAAACTACTATGCTCATAAACAAGTTGATATATCTAAAAAATGAAATACTATCTATTTTATTATGGCATTAATTTAATCAAGAAAATAATATAGTCCAAAAACTAACAACATAATGATTAAATTCTTTATGTGAACAAATTCAAAAAGCATGAACATAAGCATTTAATCTAAAAAAATTATAACAAGATAATGTACAACAACATTGAATTAAGGAAATGAAATCATTCTAGATCATCTCACTATTATTTGAATACAATCAAATTTGAATTTTTCAAAAAAGAGAATAGGTTTTTTCTTCAAAAGGGAAAGGAATTAAATAAAATGATTTTTATGTGTATATATTACAGTATTTTGTGTATTTTAGAGGAATTATATAATGTGTTTTAATTTTAACAAATAAAAATTAGTGGGTATTTTAATTTTCTTAGAAATATTCTAAATACTCATTTGTAAAGAATTTTTAAATTTAAAATATACATTAGTAAGTAACTATATAAATAAATATATAACATTAGTAAATACATGATTGCAACTATAGGAGCAATTATAGGTGTTGCATATATAAGACTTTATTGCAACATTTTTTTAAATTTTGTTGCCTTTTATTATATGTAGCAATAAATTAATATTTTCATTGCTTTTAATATTATTAAAAACAACACCTTAAATACCGTTGCCCTATATTAATTTTTAACAACACATTTTAAAACTATTACAAACATGTCATTGCCTAAAATACTTAATGTTATAACGCACATAACTCTTATTTATGTATATTTTATTTCGTATAAGAAATTTCTTCACAAGAATGCATTTTATTTTAAGTAGATAGCATATAAAGTCAATTGAACTCCACAACTTCAATATATTTAGAGATTTTTAAAAACTAGACTAGAAATTAAAATAATAAGATAATAAGTTTAAAGTTTAAAGGTTAAACCGGTATTAAAGGTTACAAAATTGGTATACAATAAAGATTAAACAAAATTGAAGAACTTAAAATAGGATTAAAAAATGAGACTATTTGAAGAGATTGAAGTTTAATTAAAGAAAGAAATTGTCAAATAAAAACTAACTGATTTATTTTGGTTTATAAAAATTAGTTAGTTTATAAAAACTTATCAATTAATTAATAAATAAATCAATTCTTAATGATAATAGTTATTAAGATAAACCAAACCAGAAAGTTAAATAGTTCAATTTTTTTATGATTGAATCGACCGAATCGATTCAGTCTTTTAAGCATTGATATTTAGTATCAAAATATCATAAATAAGATCAAGTACTTAATACTCATAGTAAGTACTGTAGTTAACGAGAAGAAATCTTGAAATATGAGACCCTAGTATAAATAATCAGTAAATGTATAATAATTAAATATAACAAATGATATTATTATTTATACAATCAAATTATAGATTGAAGATATAAATAAAGATACGATCAAATTTTATTATAATTTAAATTGAGACATTTTTCTCAAATTATGGTTTGAACATAATATGTATATTGTGACGGGGACGTTTTCAATACTATAACATAAATTAATTAATTTTTTCTAAAAATATTTTTGTTAAAAATCACTAAAATATGTATGAAAGCAATGCAAACATGCACTGATTTTTTAGTTGAAAATTTTAGATTTTCCATATCCAATTTAAATTCTATTTTCATTTATCACTTATATATGACCAATTTTCCTGATTAGGTCTAAAGGAGTAAAGCTTAACCAATGATCGAATTAACCATTCGTAGTCCAAATTCCATGGGTTCTAATGACATAAAACTTGGATGGTTGGTGGTTAGCAACTTAACACAAATGTAAGTTTGGACTTTCTATTTAAATAAAACATTTATTACTAAAAGACTTCAATAGAACTTTGAATAAAACATCTATTCAATAGTTGAAGTTTCAAAATTAAGTATTCAAAGGTTTTGGTTAAGTAATGGAAGAGTGTACCATTTATATCATTTGCATAAAGCTCTTGTGCTAAACAAATTGTACCCTCGTTATTACCTTAAAAGAAACAAAATCCTGTTAAGAGGAAAGGAAAAACAAACCAAACCTATACACTTACGTGAAAACTGCTCCAGAAGGTCCATTCTTGGTGATCAAGTAACATACTTGAATTTGGTCATGCAAAATTTAGGAATAACCAAAGATTGACCTGGTTAGATGCTGATCATCTATATATGATGCATTTATTGAATTCCGTCTTGCATTGAAGTCACGTACCTTTCACCATCATTTGAAGGGTCAGCTAAGAAACTTGTGGTCCCTTTTCAGCAAACACCTCTTGATTTTCTTTCAAGTTAATTAAATTGGGTATGAACTACAACAACTGGACTATTAATTTTTACTGGTGTTTTAGTTTAGGACCTATCTCCAAGCAGAGTCTGGAAAGGACCTAATTAACTTCCTCTTCTGGGTGGACATAACCAAGAAGCTGCTTCGGATCTTCCACCGGCTATGTTTATTTTTGTGAAACACTGCATGGAAATGGAAGCCTAATGTTAAGGTGTAGCATATGGTGCATATCAACTCAATTTGGAACAATAGTTTTCGTTCAGACAAGCCTAATTAAAAGATTAGCACGTGTAGTCAACCCACTCCGCCACATAGAACAACATTTTTCATTTTCCCCTCTCATTTTCTTAAAAATATTATCTTTCAAATAATCTCATTAATTTCAAACTTCTTTCAAATTTCTTAAAAAGTTTGAACCGTTTAGTGATCCGGTTCGGTTTCACTTAATAACCTCTCTATATAAAAACCGGACGGTTCAACCTTTTTTTATCGAACCGAACCGGTCCGGTTTTAAACCCTTGTTTTCCATAACACCACCTCCCTTAGATTCGTCCAGGCTGCTGCTTTCACCTTTTGAAACCCTCAAATGTCCTTCAAATTGAATCAAACCCGTATCCTCCGCATCAGAACTAAATCCGCCAACATCCTCAATTTTTTGCTTCAGAGTTTCTCCAACTTCACAACCACAACCAGCTCGACCCCAATCCGAATCAAGAACAGGCTCAAGCAACCAAAAAAGGTACCGGGCATCAACGTTAACGTCAGTTACCGTAGTTAC
>JANZLF010000002.1:37742632-37766026 GCA_026546835.1 Erythroxylum foetidum
TAATAATAAAAAAATACTACAATAAATATAAAATAAGGTAAAGAATCAAAATAAAAGATAAAACAAATAAATAAATACACAAATAAGAAATAAAAATTAATAAACAAATCCAGCTAATCATTACAAGAAAATAGATATATGAGCTAAGTTGGGAAGTATTTAAGTTAACTAACTTAGAAAAAAATAATACATATTAGATATTAGACTAAATATAAGATACAAGACTAAAAGAAAACTTTTAAAAAGACTTATGAGAGTAAGAAAGACTTCTCTACTCTAGATCCTTTGTCCATGTCCTACTTCGTCACTGTTTTCTATTGATGGTCATGTTCTTGATAAGTTCCAAGAGAGTCATATCATTCTTAATTATCGTCTCTCAGTTATTGTCAGACCTTCTTTTTTTTTTTCTTTATAATCTTTAAGTATAATATTCTCACATCTTTTTAATAGAGCATCAAGGTATCTTCTTTTAATATGTTCGAATCATCTAAGCTTTGTCTCTTTTCATTTACTATTAATACTAATTATCTTTAACTTGTATCTTACTATTACAATTCTAACATTATCTTTTCTAGTAAGATTACACATCTAACAAAGCATTCTCATTTTCACCATTAGAACCTTTTGATTATGCATCCGTTTGATAGACCCACATTTTACCCCATAGATCATGACCAGCCTAATCGCTAAATTATAAAATTTACCTTTAAATTTAAGTAATATCCTTTTGTCAGACAAAACTCCTAATACACTTCTCCAAATTTTACATCCTACGTCAATTTAATATATTTGAATTTTCAAGCACCATTGCATAGAAAAAGTTAATTATCTTCAATTTTTTAGGTTTAATGTAAATATCAGCCTTTAAATGTCTTAAAGCAGTTAATTAACAAAGTATGCAAATTAGCTCCAACATCTCATTGCCAAATCGAAAGCAAAACCTATGTACTAATGTGAATTTATTTCACAAGGAAAAAAAGAAGAAGATCATTCTAAGAACTTGAAATTATTGAAATTAAAGGGACAAAGGTAGGTTCTATTTTCAAGCACCTTGGTATTGTGGAACGATTTTAACCTAATAAGAGTGGTAGTGCAATTTAGCTCAATGCCAACGTCTCAATCATCTCCATTAATATTCACTTTCATAAAGCCTCTTTCCACCCCCTCCCCCTATACCTCCATCTCTCTACCCAATGCTCTATTCCATCATTCACATGGAAGATAAAAAGAGTGGGAAATAAAATGTATGGTTGTTGGACTCTCTATATCTATTGACTGATTCCCAACTTTAGCCTCTTCTTTTGCTTCTTCTCCAATAAACTCCACTCTCTTCAAATGCTTTAATCAGGGAAATTGGCACCCACAGAAACAGAAGATGTGAAAGGACAAAAACATATTTTCGCTTAGCTTACCAGACATGAATAGTGGACTAATTAGAAGAAAGTATTGCTTAGTCACCCTGTAGATAAATCCTGGCTACTTGATGAAGGGTAGTTTTTCACTTTATAAATACCCTCATCTTGCCATGCCCTTCCTTTCATTTTCAGCACCTGATCTCCTACTCAGATTTGAAGAAGCCAAAGAAGAGAGAAACTCAACATCCAAATAAATTCTCTCCGTAATCATCACTTACAGCATCAACTTTTGTTCGACTTTCTTCCCCAATCTCCAAAGGTAAATTATTTACCAAAAATTTGAGACAATAGTCCCAAAGCTTTTTACTTTGCTTCTCTTTTTTTGGGGGGGCTTAATCAATCTTTTCTTTTGCATTTCAGAATCAAGGGAACTCTCTATTTTGATATGTGAAAGAAATCCAATTTGAAATTCCATTAGAAGAATTTGGTTTCTAAAACTCTTCTTTTATTTTTGTTTTTCCATATGAACACAAGATTGAAACCGTCCTGATCACTGAAATCCACCATAGATGGAATAGAGGAACTCAGGACATGTAGTTATGGTTCTGATTCTTCTGAACAACTTTTTTTTCTTTTTTCTTGAATTTCTTTGTGATGTGAATGAATAGGTGCTTAAGGAGTTTCCACTCAAGCAAGTTCTATTCATTTTTACTGCTACTTTGTTTTCTTTCTTATAACCCTCTCCTTGCGCTGTATACATTTAAGTGCAGCTATGGCTCATCAGAGTGAATCCCGAGAATCGTCACCACAGAGAAAAATGGGAAGAGGAAAGATCGAGATCAAGCGGATCGAAAACACTACTAATCGACAGGTTACCTTCTGCAAAAGGCGCAATGGTTTGCTCAAGAAAGCCTATGAATTGTCTGTTCTTTGTGATGCTGAAGTTGCTCTCATAGTCTTCTCTAGCCGTGGCCGCCTCTATGAGTATGCTAACAATAGGTATATACAGCAACTACCCTCACCTCTTCTTCACCTTAACTTCTTTTTAACCCTCAACTTTGTGTAGGTCTTCGCTTAGAATCTTCCCTAGCTTCTGAATTTCTTGTCTAAAGGGCTTGTCCCTTTTTATTTGCCTGTGTTTTGTTTATTGATCAGTCATTTCTTTGAATGATGGTCAATTCTTTGGTTAGGGAAATGAAAAGGCTTTCTGCGTGCTTGCTTTTCATTTCCAAAGGCTTCAGAACCACAAATTTGTCAAGATTTGAAGTAAAGAACATAATCATTTTTCTTGTTTAGTTTAGATTGAGTTTCTCACAAACTAAGATTCTTTTCATCTTTCTTTTCTTTTGTTTCTTTTACCCTTGGATCAAGCTTTATAGTTTTCATTCATTTCCTTTTTCTGATAAACAGGTAATTTTAAGTCCCTGGTTTGGTTGATACACAGATCTGGTTCATTGGTTTGGTAGATACACAGATCTGGTTATAATAGAAAGATATGGGAAGCAATATGTGTGTAGTAATAGTAGTATGAGATGCAAGTATAGGTTTTGGAATGTACGCAGACGTGTGAGATCAGCCTCTCTATCCTCCATTGTTAAATTTGGTGTCTTCTTTCCCTTTTCAACTTCTATCATATTCCTCTTCCTTTTTCCATCTCTCTCTCTCTTCTCTCTCTCTCTCTCTCTCCGAACATACTAACAGTATTTGGAGATGTCATCTTTGAGCTAAGGAGAAAGGCCCTATCGCAGAAGCTGTGATCTTCCAATTAGTCCAAAACTTACCAATCTCTTGATGGATCCTTAATAGCACGTCAGTTACACATCAGTGAGACCAAAGGTAGAGTATCTTTTAGTAGTTACATAAAAAGGAAAACTGGAAGATGGTCAGGAAACCCCGAAGGGAAATCAAATTAGGGTTTCTAAACAAACCCTAATTAAACAAGGTTTTCTCTTGGAGTACTTTCTAAAATCCCTCTTCAAACCAAATATAATGGTATTTGATGTCTTCAAATTAGGGTTTATATTCCTAATCTAGAAGAATTTTCCAAAGACTCATTCTGTACCCACGTGGGACAAGTTGAAACCTTCTTCATGGTCAAACATAACCCAAAATTAGGGTTTGGAAGTAACCATGTGAGGTTACAAGCTTGTCCTTGACTTTATTTGGGCAACCCTGTAGATCAAGTAAGAAGATCCTTGCACAGGCCACAACCAATCAAGAGTCCCGTTTGATTATCTGTAGAGTCTTTTGGAATTTCTTTTAAAGTTTAAACCTTGTTGAGTACTAGCAAATGGTTAGGGTTCAAAGATCAGGTCGCTGTTGTGTAGTTTTAGGGCTGAGAACAGAATCTTTGGTCACGTCACACGCGATTTTTCAGTTCTTGACTACTGACAAAAGGGTTTATGTCATGATTCCTGAAACTTAAACCTAATTTTGCTCTTCGAATGGTTGAAAAATTGCAACCTTTAATCTTTACCCTTTTAACCTAAAGTCTCTCTTTATGCTCTCTCTCTCTCTATACCATTAGAGAGATGGGCCAACGATAAATGGTTCACTCAACAAGTAAGGCTACATGATGATGCCACTCTTGGGTTTTCTGAAGCGGGTGCAAGATCAAAATTTCAACTTTCTTTTGGAAGAGGAGAGAGAGGTAGAGAGGCTTCTGAAGACAGAGTGAAGTTGGCGGGGAGAGACAAATGTACGACAACTGGGAGCCAATGGAGGAGTTCTGATCCTTTTGGCTTTATTTCATGCAACGGGAAAGAAGTCTAGCCCGCTGCCATTGGACGGCTCTGATCCACTCAGAGTCTCAGTTTCAGACAGCTAAAGGACTGATTAACTCATTTGATATTATCGCTTTACCAGTAAAGCTCCGTAGCCTGAAATAGAATATGGAGGTCCTCATAAATGTTTGTACTTAATCGAGGTGGATAATACACTGTGACTTAGGGGATTATCCAATGAGTAATGGGTTTCTGCCACGTGGGTCAAATCTATGCGTGCATATAGCTCCACCAATCATAGTATAGGACACAGTGCCATCGTGGCAGAGACAACCAATCAGTTGCTCGACGAAGTTAAGGTATCAGCAGATACGAGAAAAAAAGTGGGTCTTTTCATAATTATTTGAAAGGCTTGTGTTTGATCACATCTTCCTGTCACATTAAAGTCTCAAAATCAGTCTGACTCAAGCAAGTTTGCTTTCCACGACATGGTTTCGTAATAGGATCAGTTAACTGATAGAGTTGGTTGATTTCACTTGGCAAAAATGGAGACCCGACTAGGTTTCATTATAATGTACGTAGGTCAGCATACAGTTGTTTGATGGAGAGTCATCGGTTACATTCGTGTCCTCCATCTTTACATATATGACTATTGCTTGTTCTTCTTTTGTTTGTTTCATTTTCTATTGTTTTAGCTATTCAGAATGCTTCTAATGTTCTATATATATATATATATATATGAGTGTGTGCTAGTAAAAGATCCTTCTCATGCTTCTCTTCTTCATTGTCTTCCACTTTTTGCCATTAGTCAGGCTATAGCATGTTCCTGTGTATCTACTTCTACTGCTGTTTTAGACAAATCCAATTATGTTAAATAATTGGATTTTCACATAAACAATGACTAACTGATCTTTTCTGTTTTGCAGATAACTTTCTGTTCCTTTCACTTGAGAGGCATAATATTTTGGAAATATTTTAAAATTTGAAAATAAAAAATCTTAAACCGTAGGATATATGAAACTCATCTAAATTACAAACGAATGATAAAAAATATATGAAAATATTTTTATATTTTTTAATCATGAATACCTTCAGCAGAGCATTGAGAATTATCAAGTTAACCTCTCGAGAAGAGAGAAACTTATAGGCAAAATTAGAGCATGATATGCTTTTCATTCCTTTTTTTTTTTCTTGATCTGAATTAGAGCATGATGTGATTGTTCATAATTACAATCTATTGTTCATAAGATAGGTACATAGACGTCATTTTGGTATGATCCTTCTTCCAGTCAAGTCCATCTTAACATGAAACTAATAAAACCACCATCACTTAATAGTTAAGGCAGTACATTCACTTCATAAACTCCCATGAGATTGTTCTTATCTTCATAAATTGTTTTGTTTTCATCATAGATGATTTACATTAGGGTTAGTCGTATGTCCAAACATGTGTACATAGATTTAAGATATGATATGTATCTTATATGTTATGTAGCATATATATTATAACTCTTAAGCTAATGTTGAAGAAAAACAAGCTAAGATCTTGATCATGTTTCTACTTATTTTAAATGGAAGTTTACATAATTAGCAAAGTTTAAGAGGAAATTTAATCAATTGGCTTGTCAAAAAATGATTTGAATTCAATCTTTTAGGATTGTAAATTTTTGTGTGTCTTAACTGTTGGAATAACAAAATATTTTTCTTTCCATAAACAAAACTAGTCTTCTTTTATGTCCATACCTTAATTTGTCCTATAAAAACATGAAAAATGTGATTTAAACTTAAATAACACTCAATGAGAATCCCGAGCATGAAGTTTGGGGAAGTCCATTAATATGCAGTTTTAATCGACACTTATTTTCACAATTGATAGATACTTAATTTTTGAAATGTTGATTGAATTTATAAAATATTAAATATAGAATAATCAATTTATGAAGTATTTTCCTGAAAATATTATTTCATCCACACAAGTATAAAATCATCACAATAATGTGCACTAAGACATGTGAGTCAACATTATGCTATTTAATATATTTGATCATTATGTTCATAAAAAATAGTCACCATAAATTTTTCTTCAAGAAAGAAAAATGAAAAATAAATTGTTGATTAGCACCTTAATAAATTTAAAAATAGTCTCTCTACTAGTTAGAGATGAAACTGCATTTATTAAACTCTCTGAATCTCATATATTAGCGAGATTTTTACTAAATTAGGTCTTCAGGATACACGTAGAACCACCAAATTACTAGTTAATTTGTGCATAAGTGTGTACTACATATATACATCTTATTACTAGCACAAGTTAATTATTGTGACTCTGTATGATTCTAACCTATGGTTATGTGTGCTTAAGTGTGTCATCTCATTATTGTGAATACTTCAGGAAATGCCCTTCTTTTGACAACTAATGATAATTGTGTTGTGCTTTGGCAGTGTTAAATCAACTATTGAAAGGTACAAGAAGGCTTGCGCAGATTCCTCCAATTCCGGATCCGTTTCCGAAGCTAATGCTCAGGTACAGTTTATCCACAAAACGTTTTGATGGATGCATGCATGTTTATGGTCATACTTATAATTAATGTCTAGGGTGTTGAACGATATTAGCTCCAACTCCAAGTAAGATTGATTATCTCTATAACAAGCTTGACGAATATTTGTTAATCATCTGACCATCTGGTTGCATATCCTATGTATTGTTTCTATGTCCAAACAGGTCTTCTCTATTTCAAAACGTTCTTTTTTGTAGTTTATTTCACTTTAAAATCTACAACTTTTATGACTAATGTTTTAAAGATGGGGATGCTATTGGTGGATTTTCAATGTTCGCCATGCAAAATTGCAGAGGATAGGCTATTACATTATACAAGAAAAAAAGTATCACTATTGTACAAATCAAAGAGTCATTGCGTTTATTGATTTGTATTGCAGTACTATCAACAAGAGGCAGCAAAATTGCGTTCACAGATTGGAAGTCTGCAGAACCAAAACAGGCAAATCATAAGATGTGTTGGTCTTTTTCTTTAAATGAAATCTGGTTTGGAACATCAAATCGATGAAAGTTTGTCTTTGCAGGCATTATCTTGGCGAGTCACTGGATACCTTGAATGTCAAGGATCTAAAGAACCTGGAAATAAAATTGGAGAAAGGTATTAGTAGAATCCGCTCCAAAAAGGTAACCTTTTCATGAAATATCCTTTTTTTACGTCCCTTTGTGCAATAATTGATTGTATTATTGTTGACAAGTTCCTTCTTGTTTCTCTTTTTCTCTCAATCTACACAGAATGAGCTTTTGTTCGCCGAAATTGAGTATATGCAGAAGAAGGTACTCGTTTCTTGTAGAAAATGGTTTTACTCTTCAATCAATTATCATGCGCCTGAGAAGCCAATGACACTAGGAAACTCTGAATCAAAAGACTTGACCTCTGGACTTATCAAATTCATCTATTCAGGGGGGTTAATTTTCAGTTTTCACAATCCTAACACTTTCTTTTAATTGCACAAGATCTTCTGAAATATACCAAGGCAAACTTATACCCTTCACACTTTGTAATCACTAGCCACTAATGGTTTCTCATTCATGCAACGTCCAACACTTGTTTTTGCTAATCCCTTCCTTTTGTTCTTTTTATTTTTTTTTGTAATATGTGGAAGAAATGCGATTGATAGAGTATCAATAATTGGACTTGACATTGCTAACTGTTTTTGACTGAAAATTGTCACCGCAGGAAATTGATTTGCACAACAATAATCAGCTTCTCCGTCAAAAGGTCTGCTTCTCTGTTCATTCAAGAAGGGGAGGAATAAAAAACCTGTCACTAATTACTAGTCTTTCATAAACATGCAGATTGCTGAAACAGAAAGAAAGCACAACAACATGAATTTAATGCCAGGAGGGAGTGGCTACGAGATCTTGCAGCCTCAGGCATTTGACTCTCGAAACTATTTTCAAGTGAGCGCATTACAACCCACTACCCATTATCAGCACCAGGACCAGATGGCCCTTCAATTAAAGTAAGATTCTTTTTCTTTCCTGTCAAATGACAAAGCGTCGTGCACCAATATCAACATTTACCTTAGTATTCTAGTGATCTTTGTATGAGTTAAGTAGTTAAAGTCTACAAACATATTTTTGTGGACATCATTTAGCTCCGACTATGTCCGTGAAAATCACCAAGAAGAACTCAGTTAACAAAAATAAGTTCAAAAACAAGTTCTTGTGAGCTTAGCCAAGTAGTTCTTCTTGGCTAAAACAAATCAAGCAACTTACGCAAATCTAAGATGTTTGGAGATCAGGTTGTTATTTGCGTCCCAGATTGTCCATAATGTGAACACAAGTCTTTCTCCAGTATCTGTTTGATCAAGTATTCGTACCTATTGGTTGGCAGATCAGATTCTGCACAATGCTTGGAAAGCATATGAATACTCTTGACGATCATGGAAGCAAGCCTGAAATTTCTAAACCTTGAAACATAATATCAATTCCTTGAAGTAAACTCTAAATAAATTCTTACACAAGTAGCGCATATAATTTCGTTACATTTGAAGGACAAGGCAATGTCTTCTAACGATGATTAGTGTAGGAATAATCTTATTTGATCTTAGGCGATCAAAAAAGCTAAATTTTAGTGGGATAAAATTCACAGCACCAGCCATCTGGTTCATCTAGCTCCCATCTCTTCTAACGACTTCAAGTAACAAACTATGCATCTTAGGAGTCAAAGTGGATATATATTCTAGGTTAGAACACTTTGTGGTTCTTGATGTGATAGAAATAATCAATAAGATGTGATTCTTTCCGAGTGTGTCTCTATATTTATTGAAAATATTCATATATAGGTGCGTACCAATCTAACTGGTGAGGTATGTTCGGCACCTGATTTCCAGGTCTTCAACAATTAACATCTAATAGTTTTTCTGTGTTCTGCAGTTGATATGTTTCAAAGGGACCATATGGCTTTCAATTTAGCTCTTTGTGCAAACTATGGTGTATCGTCAATGAAAGTTGCAAGTACGCTGGAAAAAGGATAATAAAATCTTAGCAGCAAAAGTTAGCTTTGCCTGAGTGGAAAGCCTAGTATTCTCCCCTCCAGGGCATTAGCTATGTAGAACAAGTTAAAGACTTATGAATATGTTTGCGAGTGAATTTCTTCTATGTATCTTTAGTACATGAATCCAGATTCTGTAACAGTTGCAAAAACTTGTTTGCTAATCCCTTGCTTGACATAATATTTTCTCTTCTTTTATGTCTGCTTCAATATTTTATGGAAGTCTAGGTACAGTTATCGTATTAGCAGCGACAATTAGTTGAGTAACGCGTTCATCCCAACCCATTGCTTCCAAAGCTGCATGAAGCGGCAACCTGAAACAAGAAACATCGTGCATATCATCTACTGCTACCTCAAATTTGAATATACTGAGAAGATTGAGCCCAACCACTTGACACCAACTAACATCTGTTTCTCTTTACCGTTTAACGCTAATTGTGATCGGCAACGATTTAGTTTTGTTCCCCAAAATGTCATCAAATTCCTTTAGCTGAAAATTGTAGGTGGCGTTTTGTGCTTCACTGCTAATAATTTTTAGCTACATTTTATTTCATAGTGGAAAACTATTATCAATGTTTTGGGAAATCGTTGCTAATAGGTTTGCTTGCCCTTATTTTTCATAGACAAAAACTGTTACCTAAGTTTTTAGAAATGTAGCAAAAAGATTTTAGTTACGTTTCTAGAAATTTAGTCAAATGTTTTCAGTTACATTTCTAAAAAATAACTAAATATTTTTAGCTACATTTCGAGAATGTAACTAAGTGTTTTTAGTCACGTTTCTGAAAAAGTAACTAAACATTTTTAGTTACATTTTAATGAAATGTTATCCCATTTTGGAATAAATCTTTTAACACTACAAGAAAATAAGCCAATCTGCAACATTTAAAAAACGTCACAAAATGTCAAAAAACGTCACAAAATATAATTTGAGACGTTTTAAAAAACGTCACAAAAAATGTCGCGAAATGTGGTGTAGGCAAAAAGTTTCTGCGATGTTTTTCATAAAACGTCACGGGAAATACTCACATTTCGCGACGTTTAAAAAAAAGTCACTAAAAGATTAGTCTTTCCGCGACGTTTTTAAAAAATGTCGTAGAATACATTTAGTGACGTTCTTTTAAAAACGTCGCGAAATATCTTCTGCGACGTTTTTTAAAAAACGTCACAAAATGTCTTCTGCAACGTTTTCAAAAACGTCGCAGAATGTCTTCCGTGTCATTTTGATTATTATTTGCATTATTTTTCCAATTTTTTCAAAATTACTTTAATTTAATAATTTTTAATTTTAATAATTATTTTTAAAATTACAATTTTTAATCTTATTTGTTTAATAACTATTATTATTTATGAATTTTATTTATTTAATAATTCTTCAATTTTTATTATATCATTAATTTTAATAATTATTCATGTATTACAAGAATAATTATTTAATTGCAATTTGCAAACATATCATAATACACTAATTAATATCAAAGTAAAAAATGCATCATTTAATTGAACAAATCTCATCGATAAATATAAGTATTATAACCAAAAGTTTAACCATAGCACTATTTGGACCTACATATCTTGACTGCTCAAAACGTTCCAAAAGTAAGAAATATAAGGTGGAAACAAAAGTCTGATATATAAAACTTCGGCAGCACCAGCTCCCTTGCCGTTCTTCCTCTGGATCTTTTTCATGTAAAACTCCAGCACTTTGCCTTCCTATCATCTGACAAATCACCAACATCGAACCCTGAGGGCATGTCATACAAACTACATCAACCTTTCTACATGCAAAATAAGTCAAGGAATACTAACATTACTATTTTGTTGGGGGGAAGAGAAAGCAAGAACTGAATAGGAAAATATGATTGTAAATCTAAATATTAAGAAAAAGAATCATTTCTTAATTGTTACATTCATCAAGCACATCATGAATGATAAACACTACAGCTAACTATAATCTGAGTTGCGTTGATTTGTTAGCATGAAAACAAGATTGAACGAATAAGTTCTTACAAGCAGTGCTTGGGAATCCACCAAATATGGCTACAGGCCTTATTGGACAAATCCATTTAATCTGTTACATCATATTGCAATGACCAATATAATCTTGGCCAACTTTGGAAGTGTTGACATATCAGAATTTTGAATAAGCTTCTACTATGTGAACTATATTACAAAAGTACATAGGAAAAAATGACAAGCCCATATAGTAGAATTATCAGGCAAGTTGCCAAGATAAGAAAGCTACAGAAGCTGCTAGCTCCATTGATTGTTATCTTTTTTATTCTATTTCTACAAGCCTTTTCTATGATAACAGATTTTTTTTTAATGTGCAGGGCAATTATGATAAGCATTCATACTAAATCAATGAGAGAAAATTAATGTGCTCAATATAAATCCAGAAAATTAATGTGCTCAATATAAATCCATATAATTCCCACAAAAAAGAGGCAAACAATCAGTTCGAAGAAAATAGTGCAGGTACCATTATTTGGGGACACGTGCAGTTTATAGAACTAAATCTTTGAATAAGAGACCAACTCACCTGGTAGAAGATGTATAAGAACACTAACAAGTTTCTGCATAATAGCAGAAATCCTGAAACACAAATAAATCATGTCATTTTCTGCATCTTGTTCTCCAAAACTTAAAACTTAGACATCTACCACAATTTGCAGTTATTAGAAATCTCATGGTTTTAAGATACTTGCATCTATAATCAATGGATGAAAATGTTAACAGTAAAGCCTAAATTGGAACAAGAATCTATACAGTCAAACCACCAAAAGAACAATTTAGCCAGTCACACAGCAGCTAGCAATTGATGTTGTCCATCAACTTCCTTTCACTTTCATGTGTCATTTAGTTTCGACTCTCTATACCCTCCCTATGTTCTAATCCTATCTCCCGCAACAGAAGCTTGCACCTCACACCAATTGAATTATCATTTCTTTTCCACACAAAAGATGCAGAAATCGTTGTAACTACTTACCTCTTTGTTCCAATTTGTTCTGTATACCATCCAGGAAAGGATTAAAGTCTGCACCACAGTTCCTGATATCATTCCCATCCAAATTCCCTGTTGAATCCAATATGAAAGCCCATCATGCCAATTCTTCTTTAGATAAAAGCAAAGAACTAATTAAATTCCATAAACTCGCCAACGAGAAGTGACGCTGAAGAGGTAAGAATTTTTATATGAAAGGAACTTACGGTGACACCCATGCCAATCTTGTAACCTAATACCAGGCCTAGAGGAATACCAAACACATAATAACACCCAATATTCATGGGGAGGAACAATTAACAAGGAGAAATCGAATAATTTTCAAGAACCCAACGAAGGTAGTGGAAGAAAACCCTAAACTGGAAAAAAGATTTTCAAGTGAGTAAATCTAACAGTCACGCAAGATTACAGGCAGGCAGAAAATATATCAAAAGAGACGGAAACATACCTGGAATTGAATGTGATCTTTTTAACGTAGAAAAGGAGAGATATAGCACGAGTGGAACAAAACCTTGAGGTCATGGGTTCGAGTAGTGGCTCACCCTTGACCAAAGAAGACAGTACTGATTAATGGGGTACTGAAGTTGGTGGGTTCATCCACTCGGTACCTGGATCTGAAGTTGGTGGTTCCCTTTCGTGGGGTTAAAATCCACCCAGATCCAACACTTTTACCACTTAACTTTGTTCTATTTTGTTGTTTTCTTCACAAAACAATTAATTGTCCTTATGTATTATTTCAAAGTGTGGCTTGGAGGGAAAAATTTGTAATGTACCCAAAACGAAAGATAAACCGTGTTATAAAACCAGAATTACAATTTCAGAGTATTTGGGAGAGAAGACTTATTCTTATAAGTTCATTTCTATCATTTTTTCTCTTACATCAAACCTTCTATTTATATTATATTTCAAACACCTAATACACATGTGACCACCTACTTCATATATGTTATTGTGTTAGGTAAAACCAAACCAATAACCACCTAATTCATTCTTATGTTAGGTAAAACCAAACCAATCTATATGTACACTAATTATTAAATGGTGCATCTATAATTAGTGTTACATCATATTATTTCTATCTTTTATAACAAACCGAAACTTTTACGCAAAACAAAAGTTTCTAACGAGATAAGAAAGGTGAATAAATGCACCGAATGCTTGTCCTTATTACGTGGTCCCGTGTTCTTGCTCTTCAACAGCACAAAGTCAGTTGCTTCTCTTCTTCCAGCGATCAAGTGCCTTTCGAAGCTCCTGATTCCACTTTCTCCAAATTCGTCATCATAGCAAGCTTTTACTTCCTTTCTCTGTTTCGCTTCCTGCAAGAGATTCTCTTAATTGTTCATTCCTTGATGAACTGTTTGAATGCTGTTTTCGAATTTCTTTAGGACATGATCGAAAATGTTGCAATGGATGGGCGGCTCAAGAAGAAAAGTTTCCACTGTAAGTTTCAGTTTACGTTTCATTTGTCTTTCCTCTCTGTTTGCTAATTCATTAATCTGAATCATTTGCATGGAAATACTCGACTAGTGAGTGTTTCGATTGACATTGATCTAATTATTCTACTAAACTTCAAATTATGTATGTGTTTTAGTGTACATTTGAACGTTAAAAGCGCATAATTCTAGATAGCAAACTAAATCTTCAGAAGTTTTACTCGGCTCTGACATTTGAATATTCCTCATGTCCCCGTGAGATTCTTGAAGTCAAGGAAGTCAACATATAAGAAGTATGGTTTCATTTTGGAACTTTACCTTTTTGACTTTTTAGATTGCTGTACTTATAACTCGCGATCGCATTTCTTTTGATTACCGATGACTTTTTATTCGAATGATTTTTTTGTTGTTGGTCTTGTTGAATTTTGTCAAGGCAAAAGCAATACTTTGAGCAAAAAAGGAGACAGCAACTCCGTCAGAACGCTAATTTGACGAGCTTCGGAGCAGGATCAAATGGAGAGGCGCAAACTCACACAAAGTGTCGCTCGCTGGATGTTCTCAATTTTCTGAATTTCTCTACAGATTCTCAGGAGTGTGGTTCTCATTGTCCCGATGGTATCGGACGTACAAGACTTGTCAATCTAATATAGCATTTTCATCATTCCTCCGCCTGATTTAACTACTTAACTTCACATATAAGGATTCTGAGTCATATTTTATGATTTACATTTGATTAAGATCTGTTCATGAAGCTGACCATTGAAGCTGATAATGAACTCCCTACTATTTATATCACTCCCTATGATATTAAACAATTATTCCAAGTAACCTCAGCTGTCAGCTTTAATTAATTGTTTTTTCTGCTTTGTTACAAGCTCTACAGTTTTAAGGAAAACAGTTAGCTAAAAGTTTTCCAGTATTCTAAAAATTTTGTTTCTTTTTTATCATCCATATTAGAGCTCATTACCAACCACATCGTTGTTTCTGCAAAGGAGATTATGGAATAACGAGAAAATAATTTCTCATCTTGTGTACTATGGTTCTGTCTTCCATAAACAATTTTAGTCTGAGATGTGCTAATCATCAAAAACTTGCAGTAGTCATATTATTTCCTACAAAACATGTGTTTTTTTTTCAGATTATCAATCATAGGTTGTGTGCCTCACTTAGCTGATGAGTTAGTACCCTGGAGCAGTTTGACATTGGTCGTTATATAAACAAACATACCTTTTTTCTCTATCTGACATGACCTGCGGATATTTAATTAAACCTTTGTTCTTTATCATTTTGTTTCAATTGCTTAATCCTTTTTTGCATTCTTTACTTTTTATTCTGGAAATTTTGGGGACTTCATGTTGTGTTATGTTACCTTTTTGTTCAAACACATAAGGCAAGAATGACGAGATCAGTGCTTCTGCTGTCAAGTATTGCATCAATAATCCGCCAATAATTCTTGCCAACTGTATCAAGCCAGCAGATTCTCTTGGGCCAAAGGAAGCAAGTACATGTTCTGGCATATCTGATATAGGATGTAATTGATAACATTGGAGCTTTTTGTTTCAATCTGTCTCATTATACTCTTTTTGACTATGTTAAGAGGTATAAGATGTTTGTTTACCTTTGTATTATTGTGAGACAGGGAATCCATCAGACCGTCAAGTGGAGATGGTGTCACCAAAGTAAGAGTGAAGACATTTGCATGAACATGCATCATGAAAATTAGCACTCTTTAAATTGCACTTGAAAATGCTGCTTGTGACCTGTAAACTGAAATGAACTAGTACAAAATGATAATCTGATTCCAAAAATGAGTTTGTGATTGACACTAAACTTAAACAGCCACTTCTTAGATTGTGGCTGAATAGGTTGGAATGCTCTTATTCACAAGTTGTTTCTATTAGTTCTCCAACTTGATGAATTGCCTTGTCCAAATTTGTTTACGGTTGTTTTTAGCTTGCACGTGAATCAGAATGGTGCTCGTAACGGAGTTCATGAGAAACTGGATCCTCAGAAGATAGCTAATCAACAAGGTAAGCACCAGATTTTTGTCAGACAGAAAGTTCACTTCCATTCTGGCTTTTGATAAGGATACTTCACTATTTGCTTCATGACCAATTTTTAGAGTGCTTTGGTTACAAATTCCTTCAGCGTTAATAAACATCTGTTTTTTAACTTGTACCTGAAAAATCCTGCTCTTTTGTCAGAGTTCTCGCTTTTGGATTTGCTTGAGGAAGGTGAACCAAATGGAAAACTAGAAAACAGTCTGATAGCTGAAACTCATGTTGCATTTTCAGTTGAAGGTACAATGTTGCTGTTTTAGAACATGAAGACTACTTTTCCACTGAACAACACCTTGAAGTTTTCCATTTCCATTTGGTACAAATAAATCTAGCCATATGTGGATACTGTGGCATAAAATGATATCTACAAAAACATCTGCAAAGTATCTGGGACTTTATGTGCCGTTGACTCGTTGTTTCAACTAGAAGTAGGCAGTTAAGGTTCTGTCCTGAGGCAGGAGGCACAAAATAATTAACAATAGGTATGGAAGGGAAAACTATAGAGAAGTGAAGATTGAGAAATTAGTGGAAAACTATAGATAAGTGAAGATGCAGAAATTAATCAAGATATTCAAACAACTTACAGTTCTTTCAGTGGAAAGATGTAGAGGTCATTTGTTTGGTTCACCAGAAACAATTTTGTTTATTCCAAGGAAATGCAATTTTTGGAAGCTTATTCTCTGGAACTTATCATGAAAAAACTTAAGTTTCTATTTAATTATCTCGTATTAGCTGTAGTGTAAAAAATGCATGCATTTTTTATTAACGCCTACTCAATTGCTCAGATGATGCATTTCTAGTGGTTGTCTTGATGAACTTTAATCTAGGTCAAGTCCTATGACTGGTCATAATATAGAATAAACGATTTTGCAAGTCAGGTTTAGGTAAAGTGGGAGCTGAAACGCCTGTCCACTCACCTCAACCTAACAGGTATTTATCCTTGCAATCTTTCCCTGGAAGAGTTTCTAATGCTTCACCGGCATCTAATTTTACTTTGCTGAAAGAAGCTTTTGTCAAGATAATTTCTTAACTCGATGTTCCTTCAGTAGACTAGGATTCTAGTTGTAACTATCTTTTGATTTAATGGAACATCAGTGCCTGCAGTTCCTCCTTTGGGGCCAGTCTGAAATTTCGCTTATTGATGTAATATGTTGCATGCAACAACTTTTTTATTTATTTCATCATGATATGATAAGAAGGCCAAAATTTCTTTTATGACACGCAAATAATTTCAATTTGATGATTTTTTTTAGACAATCAGTTATTGAAATTCACACTTTATATTGCTAATCTGACTTTTTTTTGGCGAGCAATAACAGATGTACCTCATATGTCTACTCCCCAGTAATGGCTTATGGGAGATTAAATACGTCAAATAGTATTTCTCGTGTGGTGGATGACCCGGGACTTGGAGCGGTAAGAAACTACTAAATGCATCTCTATCACGATTATAGCCTTCAACGGTCTGGGCAAATTTTGCTGTGTCGTTTTCTTATTGGTTCGGTAACTCTTTATTTGATGTTGTGAAGTTAGCACCCTCTCGAAATTAGTACTGTTTGAATGATTCTTTGGCTCTCGATATAATTTCTGCAACTAGAATGAAATTGTCTTGTTTCAACTTCTGTTATATATTTGCAATTGCTTCATATTGAAGTTTAATTGTTCTAATAACTACCGTATGTTTTGAGTGACTATCAAGATTACACATTATAGTAAGATTTTTATTTATATGACTCGATCTTGTTTTTCTTATTCTCTTGTACTTTTGACTCCTGATTAGGCGGCGTACTTCATGCAGGATACACTAATGCAAGAAACTTGCACAAATCTAGGTGGCAGTTCTCTGGAGTTTTTGACAGGGATTGAGGATTTTCATAGCAAGCCAAGGAAGAAGCTGTGCACCTTCAAAGACCATGTTCAATTCAACGGCCAGAGTGCTGAGATATGGGACTCCTTCAATGACAGAAAAGAATATTTTAGCACTGAGCATGACAGTGACATTACTATGGACGGTAATCTCAACTGAATATTCTGACAATTGATTTTTCGTGTATCGAATAAGCTATCAATCTATCATGCTTTGTGTCATAAGCAATGCAACAGATTGTGGCATTCAAATTTTTATATTCTTTCATTTATTGTTGTTAATATGTGAGTTCCATAATCCATTTTTTGAGGATGCATCTAGAATTTCGTCCTTTCTGGGCGAAAATTCTAAACATCAAAAAGTTGAATTCAATTTCTTGTGGAAAGAATAGAAGCAACCCTACAGAAATAAGCCACGGGTTCTTTGGCATAAATTTGTGCCTGTCAAACTGTAATGGTGAATATAAAAAGCAAGTGTGAATTTGAGTTCCTATGTTCCTCTTTGGCTTCTTAATTATGGACTTTTGTCTTACAAAATAAATATATTTTCCGGTAACTTCTTGTGTTGGTTCTAGAAGTTACAGTTTTAGCTATGGGGATGAGATTGAAGAACTGCTTTAATTGATTTTAATTATACATGTCATTCTAATGGATTAGCTCTCCTCTATATTTTTCTTCCTATCTCTTTTGCTTTTCACATTTTTTCAGCTCATTCTGGTTTCTTGAATACCAACTTTCTTTATGGGAGGGAAGCTGATATGTTTGGGAGGGACTGGCCATATCAAATGGATAGCATCTGTACTGATTTTCAGAAACCGAATTATGCTATAAAAAGACCCCATTGGCTTAAGAAAAGGTGTTGTATTAACATCTGACTTTGTTTGCCAGTCATAGGCAAACATGCGGAGCTTGACCACTATATATATGTGTGCAGGGATGATTTGGGAGCAACCCAGTTCAATATCTTAGGTGCTCTTTGTCTCTGCTATCTTAAATATTGTACAAGAAACATATAGTAGATCTTACAGCTTTGGTTTTTTGGTTGATACTCGATTTCTGAAACACACATTACTTGTACACCACCACCATGGTACATATACCAGTAGCGATAATGGACTATTCTGTGGAAAATGTGATTCGTGCTTTACTTTTCTGTCAAACATCACTACCAATCATCATTCTGCAACTAATTTTCTAATTTCATTACCATTCTCTTTGTCGATTTAGTTCACGTGAACTCTCTTCCATTATGCTTTTGACTATCCTTGCGGTTGTTAAGCAGCTTTGTCATTCTTTCCCTTTTTACTTTCATCAAGAGTCATTTGGATCATTACTTCTCTCTCTCTGAATACTATATCTTTCTGCTATTGAAACTTAAAGATGAAACAATATACAGGTCTAACATTTGATATTTTGATTGTTGTTCCTCTCTGGGAACCAGATACACCTGATCCAACCCACCAAATGTGGGATGACGATTTTGATTTTCTAGATTCTGAGAGGCCAAGGTGCGTTAAAAAAAGGTGCGGTAACGTGATATATCTCCATTGATAAGATACATCTAGACTCTTTAGGCACAATAGTTTAACGGGTTTCCTTATCTAGGTTTTCTCTAATTTGTGTATAAATGGTTTTCAAATCCCAGAATTGTCAGAAAGTTCATTTCGATGTATTCATGATCCCTAGTGCTTTCTATTCCCTACGGTAATATTTCCCATTCATATTTTGAGGGTATAAAGTTAGTTATTCTCTTGTTTGGCAGGCATAGGTCTGCTCGGGTAAATTTCTGTTTTGGCGACGTAGCTGACCAGCCTGATTGCTTCAAGATAGGGTCTGGAAGAGACAACTTGAGCTCGTTGAGGTAAGTGTCCGAGCTTTCTCAATCAAGCACCCTTTATGCTGTAAGATGATTTCATTTTCTTTTTTGACATTTTGATTTGCTTTTGCACATCGGCAGTGAAGAATCATGCTCATCCACTGGAGGTCACAATCTTTACTATAAGATAGCTCATGGTTCCAGGCTTGTTCCAACTTCAGATTTTTAGTGACTTTGAGAGATGAGACCACTTATATTTTGTTGTCAAACCTTACAGTGAAAAGCAGTAGCATACGTCAAAGTACTTTCGGTAGTTCTGAAACCCACTCTAATGGCAATAACATTCTTGGCAAAGAAACACAGCCAAGAAATATGGATGATATGTGGAAAGCCGACAACATATGGATGGCGCGAAAAACTACACGCATGCCAGCTAAGTCAGACACAAATTTTGCCTGTAATCTGAACTCGTCATGTCAGGAGACAATTGGACCATCTGGAACTTGGTTACATCATGAACATTGCTCAGCAGCTAGGAAATTGGGTTTAAGTTCTGCATGTCAAGCTTCAGAAACAGAGTATCCATTCTCAGCCACAAAGCTATTCACTGGAGATAGCTGGAGTTCATTTACTTTCTCTGATCCACATCTTGAAGCTAAATATACTTTTAATGTTTCAAGGGCCGATAGTCCGGTAAAATGTGGAAATTCAGGCAGTTTCCAGCAGGAAGATATACCCGTTTGTCAACCATCCAGTCACATGCAGTCACAAGATTTTCCAACCTACTCTAGGGTTGGGTTTTGCGTAACCAAGCAGAAATTTTGTAAAGAGTCACCAGATTCACGAACAGATTTGGTCGATCAGTCTCCAACTTCATCTTATGATGCTCCTTTTCTTGAGGAGACATTAAGTCAAGACTTATCAGCCCAGAAAAGTGCGAGTAAAGATGGGGGGCAATCAAAATTTCAACAAGTGAACCTTGAAAAAGTTGATACAAGAAAGAAATTTCTTGACGGCAAGAAGATGGGGATGATGGATGCTCTAGAAACAGGGGAGAATGGTGGTTTTAAGGAAGAAGGAATATCAGAGACATCATCATCTGTACAGGTTCCTAGCCAACCCGAGAACCTTGCCAATGAGAAAGTGTACGTTAAATGAAATGTTGCTCTTTTTGGATCATAATACAAATTAAAAGTTATTATGTAGTAAAATAGTTCTCACTGTTGTCAGATCTGAACAAAATGTTGAAGTTCCTCTTCCTCAGAATTGGAATCAAGGTATCTTACTTTTGGTCTCCAGTCTTCCAATATGGAACTCGGGTATTCTGATTTTTGTTAAGCAGCCCAATTTTACGCTTCTTTATCCCTTCTAATGTTGAGCCAATATCCTTACGCTAAAGTAGAAAATGGGGAGACTGGAGGCAAAAAAGTGATAACTAAGACGCATATGAGTCTTAACCACTCATCTTCCACCGTCGCGATACTAGAATCCCGCGTCCTACAATTTGTGTGGCTGCAGAAAGCATTGAAGGGGGCATCTACGCACACACCTTGAAGAAGGCTACGCACACACCTTGAAGAAGGTACGTTCATCTTTTTGCCATTAGTTGATATTGACCAGAATATAAGATGTAAATCCCCGTTTGATTTCAAAGATTCTATGTAGTCAATTTCTGCCTCTATTGTGCAAAATCTACAGGATGTTATAGAGGATTTACAAGCTTATTGGTGGAAAGAAAAATGTGTGCTTTTCATCAGGATCACTCATCTTTCCATTCGATGCTTCATAGCTTTTGGCAAAAGCTAAAGACGGTTGCTATGATTATATACAAGGGTACTAGAGAAAGAATAACAGCTGAGTATATGCTGACAGGTGGTTTCGAGTACAATGTCCCGTCCTATATGTGACTTGTTAGCTTCCTGTTGCCCATTCTCATGTCTGTAGTGTATGTTTTGGAAAATATCTTCCCATGCAAAAGATATTAGTTTGGATGATTGATTAGTTCTTGATATGGGAGAATTCTTGGTCTCTTACGACCTTGCATCCGGAATGAAAAAGTTCAGCGAATCATTGATTTAAGAGTCCAAGAAAAGGGCGTCCAAAGTTTGAAATTATAGAAAAACGAATTATTGTTTTATTCTAGAGGGGATATTCCCCGATAATATTACTGGTATTTCCTTCATAACAGCGTTACGAGGAAAAATGATGCGCCAGATGAGCAATGGTAAGAAGGAGACGAGATCCTCTGTCTTGTATTATTCTGTTATATCGTGTCTAATGAATCTCAGTCATTTATTTATGTGAGATTCACGCGGGATCTACATGAGACTCACATAAATAAATGACTGAGATTCATTGAACACGATAAGACACCATAATATTGGACAGGAGATCTGGACTCGACAAGAAGAGAGAAAGCGTTGTAAAGAATTATAGAGATCAAAGGTACGCCGTCGTTCAATAAAGGAAGGAGTTAATTCCATTATATTCATCTTCTTTGTTATAATGTTTTCAGATGTTGATGCAATTTTCACTTCTTTTATCGGACGATGACATATCATCCGTCTCCTTTAACTTTTCACGACAACGTTTTCTCTCTCCTAATTATTGCTCAGCTCGCTCATCAGTTTTCCTTGTAACATTACCCCATCCATCGACATCATAGAGATATTTCAATGAAATGTCCTCATCTTTCGTTGACAACGATTAGACCAAAATTTGAATGGTGGGTTTGTCGGAGGGTCGCAAAGACAAGTGACAAATGATGGATATGCTCAGAAAAGCTCCGGTTGTAAGCAAGGATATCATTGAAAAAGATTAGTACAAGTTGACGAATGTAAGGCTTAAAAATACCGTTCATCGTGGCTTGGAAAGTGGATGGAGCATTCGTAAGGTCGAAGGGCATTACGAGAAACTCGTAATGACCGTCGTGAGTATGAAATGCCATTTTATGAACATTCTCGGGTCGAATCAAGATTTGATGAAAACCAACAAGCAAATCTATCTTAGAGAACACCTTAGCACCGAATAGCTCGTCAAACAACTCATCGGTAGTCGGTATTGGAAATCTGTCCCGTACAGTGATGGCATTGAGGGCCCGGTAGTCAATGCAAAAGCGCCAAGTACCGTCTTTCTTTTTGACTAGAAAAACCGGAGAAGAAAATGGACTTATGCTAGGTCTGATAATTCCCGCGCTGAGCATTTCTGTGACTTGCTTTTCAATCTCGTGTTTCTAGAAATGGGAGTAGCGGTATGGGTGAACATTAACTGGGGATGCATTGGGTGCAAGGTGAATGGAGTGGTCAGTAGGTTGGGAAGGTGGTAGGCCGGTTGGTTTAGTAAAAATATCGCAGTATTGATGGAGGAGCTCAGTTAAGGCGTTAGGTTTGGGAATGGGGAAGGTGGTGGGATGGAATTGTATTTGAAGGCTAAAGTAAGCGACGACAGACCCAATTTCGTGAGTCCGACATAAGGAGTTTAAGTGAATGGCTTGAGGGCAAGTGTCGTGAATTCCTGTCCAAGAGATAGTGGATTTACCAAGGCCAAACTGGAAAGTGGAAGTGGCATAATTGGTGATGACGGGCCTAAGAGTGGCGAGTCAGGCTACACCCAAGACAACGTCGGATCCATGCAATGGGAGAACATAAAAATCGGCGGTAATGTCAGTCCCTTGGATTTGCAAGTTGACATTCTGAACTTTGCCTTCGCTGTGGATGTTTTTGCCATCACCAAACAAAATCGGGAAGGAGATCGAAGGGTCAATAGCTAACCCAAGATGATGAGCAATGCGACTTTGAATGAAGTTATGTGTGCTCCCTCCGTCCAACAAAACTTGGACTGAGTGACCTTGTAATTTGCCCAAAAATTGCAGTGCAGTGGGAAAGATGTAACATCCCACCCCTGACAGGAAGGGTAAAATAGTAATTTGACATAGGATGAGAGTGAGTGGGCTTTATTAGGACTGTTCATGCATTCTAGTATTAGTAAACAGTGAAATTGTGCACATGCCAATTTCGGTACATGCATACATGACATTCCCGGTAGATGTGCCTACTGCAATTTTATTGTGATTAACGTGGTTATTGG
>JANZLF010000002.1:37822027-37840269 GCA_026546835.1 Erythroxylum foetidum
CCTGGAAGTCCCAGCAATATCCGTGGAATGACGATCCAACGGTGCCTCTATAACAGTCAAATAGTTTCCCATTACTAAATGCATAATCAGAACTATTCAATGATGCACATGTCTTTATTAAAAGATGTACAATGCATATTCATGACTTTCCGGTGCTATATCCCCAATTTCACTATCTTTTGTTAAAATCTAACCTTTCACCCATTTCATCGGAATTAACACATTCGATTTCAATATACTGACCTATCATTTCTACTATTCAGTTCCTTTGGCCAAAACCTATACACTAAACTCATTTCAAGAAAACCTCAAAACCAATTTCATCTTGAACTAGATCAAATTCACCTATTGAAGACTCCAATAGCATTGAATTTACATTCGGAAACCTCTCAATTATGCCCCAATTATCAAGAAACTATCCTTAGGTTGAAATAGGAAACCTTACTCAACTTTCTTTCAATAATTAAGATCTTACTAATTTAATTTCAAACTTTCTTTCTTCACATCAATTGTAGACCTCTTTCTCTAGTTCATAACGAATTAAAAATCACCTCAATTGGAGGTCTACACCATTAGTTATGATCCAAAAACCAAACTACATCAAGTCAGAAAAATGTCCCTCGCTGCGGCCAAGGAGCGCTCGCCACAACGTGGGAGCAGCTCGCCGTGACGCACAAAAAAACGCTCATCGCGGCGAGGACAAAATTCATCACCGCGACGTGCGGGTCTCCGACCTTCTTCTCCAACCAATTTTCTCACATTTCCCTCTCTAAAACCAGTAATAACTCCCCTCAACTATAAACCCCTTAATGCATTTCAACAACAATAAAACAACATTAAAGCCATTTCACTTACCAATCAAGCCTCAAATCTTCAACTCTCGAAAAAATCCCCCAATTTCTTTCACCTTTCTTTAGCACCCACGGCCAACACACAATATCTCACAATCTTCATCTTCTTTAAGGATCAAGCTAGGCTTTGCACAAGGAGAGGGAGCAACAAGCAAACAATGAAAGATCCCACACCAAGAGGAGGGGGTCGAAAACCAACGGAAGAAGAGAAGAAAAACCCTAAGATGGAGGAAATGAGTTTTATTCCAAATTTAAAACCAAAGGTATTTAAAGGGGTTGCTCTAATCTCTTCCTCTTTACAAAACCATTTCCAGTCTAAGCTGTCTCTAAATTCCAATGGCTCATCATTTTTATTCCTAAAGAATCAAGTATCTATTTTTCCCATTACCATTGGATAGTCGTGCCAGAACTATAAAGTCAATCAATCCGTCACTCGAAAAATTTTCGGTCCGGACATTTACTCCCAATTTTTCCAGAAAATTTCCTATGGGTCACTATCGACTAACAATCACTCCTAAAACATTTCCAATTCAACTATTCAAACCCAATTCTTCCATAATTCTCAAACAAATCACAATCAAACTTAATTACCCCAGAATTCATAAAACACATCATATTCACAATTAAATACCGAGAAATGTCATGAATGCATGTACCTAAATGTGCATGTGCAGAATGACTTATTCCTCTATAATTAGAGGCCAAATGAATGCTCAATCAATAATATGCAATACAAAATCCTAACCTGCCCCAAATTACCAATATAGTCTTCCCATCGGTGATGGGATGTTACAGTAGGAACTGTTAGTATAGCGGATCCTTGATCAATGCTCTTGAACAAGAAAAACTGCTCATCAAATAAAACATTGCATGAATAAAAAATTTTGCAAGTACTCAAGGACATACATTTATAACCTTTATGTAATGTACTGTATCCCAAAAAAACACACAGAGTGGAACGAGGTTCTAATTTATTTCTGGTATAAGGTTTAAGCTAAGGAAAACAGAGACATCCAAAAACACAGAAAAAGTTGTACTTCGGGCGTCAATGAAACAATTTTTCAAATGGGGTAAGGTGATTGAGTTGGGTGTGGGAAACCTGTTAATGAAATAGACAGCTATAAAAAATGCATGATCCTAATATTTGTGTGGTACAGCAGAGTGATACAAAAGTGCTCTTCCGGTTTTAGTAATGTGACGATGTTTACGCTCAGCACAACCATTTTGTTCGGGCGTATACGGGCACAAACTTCGTTGAATAATGGCATTAGCAGATAGGTATTTTTTTAGAGCTTGAAATTCCCCACCACAGTCTGATCAGAATTTTTTTATAGGAAGGCTAAAATATTTTTCAACAACTGCCCTAAATTTAACAAAGGAATTAAAAACTTCAAATTTATGCTCCAGAAAATAAATCCATGTAAATTTACTATAGTGATAAAAAAAGATAACATAGTATTGATAATCATCAACGGTAGGGATAGGAGCAGGTCCCCATAAATCGGAGCATATAAGTTCAAGTGGTGATTTTGCTTCATATGAGGATTCTTGAAAGGGTAACTTATGGGTTTTGCTTACAGAATAAGATTCACATAAAGAGTGCATAGACTTGGTAGATACTGATAAATTATGTTGTTGAAGAATTTTGTTAATGGTTGGGTGGGAAGCATGGCCAAGTCTATTGTGCCAATCTTGAAAAGTGACCAAATGACAAGAAGGAGGACATATGGTGTTGGACTTAGGGTTGAAAGCATAGAGACCACCCTTAATCTGTCCCTTGTGGAGGTGATGCCATGTTAGGATATCCTTAATGACAAAACAATCAAGGAAAAATTCAAGTGAGACGTTATTTGATTTAGAAAATTGACTAATAGATAAAAGATTAGTGTTAGAGGAAGGAACATGGAGAATATTATCAAGAGAGAACTGATTTTTATTGAGAAGTAAAGTATTGGAACCGATGTGAGAAATTGGAATGCCTATACCATTGCTTAAGGTTACTTTGTGTGTGCCTAAGTACTCTGAGTGTAATTCAAGGTTTTCCAAATCAGGAGTCAAATAATGAGTGGCACCGCTATCCACAATCCATTGGTTGGGTGAATTAGGGGAGGTGGAGGACAGGTAATTTATTGGTTTGGGTGTGTTTTGGTTGGGTTGATTGTATTTGGAGCTCAGGCATTTGTTGGATGTGTGTCCTAAACCATTGCAGTTGAAGCAAATGGGGTGAATGCGTTGGGAGAATTAGGTGCATGAGAAAAGTGACCTCGTCCTCTTCCATTGCTGGGATTAAAGTTACGACCACCAAGGTCTCTTGTGCCTCTGCCTCGATTAGAGTGGTGTTATTTAGTGTACATTTGTGCCACAATTGGTGTGAAGTCAAATTGGGAGGAGCTTTTTCACTTAGTAGTATTCCGAATAAATCATCAAATGTCATAGGAGTGAGCCTTGCTTCAATACTCCGTACAAACAGACAGAATTCAGGTCCAAGACCTTGTAAAATATAGTCTACGAGAGATGACATGGTTGAGAGAAATCAATTGGTCATAGAGTTGTTTGGCATGCTTCATATATTTGGGAATATCATCAGTGGTTTTTTCAAGATTGTGTAAAGATTGTTTGAGGCTGCGTATTTGAGCTCCAGTGCCAGAAGCATATGTTGTAGCTAACTAGCTCCAAGAATCATAAACAGTGGTACATCCAACTACTTGCAAAATGATGGATTCAGATAAGGAGCTTAGGATCCAACTCAAAACAAGTTGGCCTTTCGTAAACCAAATTTGATATTCAGAATTTAGTCGGCCATCAATGTGGGTTAGTAGAGGAGTGACGATTCTAGTTATGTGAGAAGAAAGGTTATTTGCAGAAAGGAGGGGGTAATATTTGAGTTCTCCATAATAGATAATTAGAGGAGGTGAGCTTAATGGTGACTTGATGATGAATAGAAGGTAGGATTGTTGGAATAGAGGATGTTGAAGACGGAGCCATCGAGAAAGGACTTGCCTAGAAAAAAAATGTTGAAGTCAAGCACGAGAAAAGAAAAGAGGGTATTTAGGTCAGGAATTGCTCTGATACCATATAATAATTTGGTCTGGAATTTTCTTCACTATTTAGTACCGAAGCTTACAGTATGTATAGCTGTATAACTACACTAGTTTAGGAGCTAACTTCTGTACATTTCAAAATGCAGAATATTTGATTGTTGTTGATTTACAGGAACCGATTGAATGGCTTTGAATAGCTTGAGCTGGAATGGACAAAAATCCCGCTGGTTTGAATGAAAGGAAATCCTGTTGGCTTTACATGGAATGTCGAATCACAAGGAGCTATCATAGCAAACTACTGATAGAAAATCACAATATATTGTTAAAATTGATAGAAAAATTTTCATTTTGCGACGGAATAAATATCCATGAGTAAATATTTATCTGGAAAATTTTCTGACGGAATATAGTGACAGAAGGAAGTTCTTGTCAATAAAGAAGGCGAGAATGGTTGGCGGGTTACGTTTTTTGTTTATCTACATAATAACTTTCTGTCAGTAAATTTTAATAGGTAAACGTTGTCGTTTGCTTTGGCTTCAACATTTTTAATAAAATGAAAACTTCATCGTTTGGTTTAACATCAAACAACATCATTTTCATTTAACCTAAAACTACTGCAACCCCTCCCCTTCCCCCTCCATCGTATTTGGATATTTATTTTTCTCTATCGTCATCCTCGGCATTCTCTGTGCCTACTAAAGCCCCAACATTTGTCATCCCACCTTGCGTTGTCATTGTGCCACCGTCCTCGACGTCCCAACATCCTCATCTCTATCGCTATCAAAGCCTTCCTGCTTCGTCTCTCGTGTCAACTAGTAAACAATGTCCATCTCTGTTTTGCCTCTTACGATTGTCAGTTGCTTCGTTTTTAAGATAGGTTTTTGTTGCTTAATGATAACTGTTGAAATGCAAAATGATTCAAGGCTGATAATGTTTATGTGCTACGATGAAGCCTCCTTTTTCTTTTTCTTCATTTATTCCTCTTGAGTCGAGTCCTTTTTTTTTAATTAATCAATAAGAACCAGAATATTGTAGATCATCAATACATTACTTATTGCAACCGCTGAGACCCAAAGACATACATACAAAGGAAGGAGAGGATTAATGAATCAAACAAACAAAGAAAAGGAAAAGAACATATATATAGTTTCTTGTTTGTCTTTTTTAGGTTTTATTTTCAAAGCCTAATCCTAGGAAAGTCCTATATTTGATATCCTAAGTTATTGCCCTTCCTAGTTTCTGCCCATTATCACTTATTTTTGGGATTAATTCAGTAGGATTCATCGTCACAACTACGTAGGAACAGAAAAGAAAATACAAATCATATCATATCACTTGTGTGATTTTTTTTTCATAGATATATGTGCTCATCATAACCTCTCCACCGACTTAGCTACGGATGTCCTTAATTTCATGTATATGTTGCATCTAACTGAGATACTTTACATCGAAGCTGTTGGGTCTAATATGTGCTCAATCTCAAGCACCAAATACTAAGATACGTTTGGCCTACCATTAGGAAATACCGTTAGTGTTTTCCTAATGCAATATTGCCTTTCATTTGGTAAGAAATTAGATGGGATCGCGAGATCGTTAAGTATTTTAAACGGCGAGTGCATCTAGCATCTATCTTCCATTGACCAACCTCTATGGCCTTCTTCTTTCGCAATTTTGACAGAATTATTGCTCCGTCAGTGTACTTATTAACCTTAGTTAGGTGGGTGATGTCGCCACAAATAGTTTCTAACTGGACATATTTTATATCACTTCTACGATCCTTGAAGCGAGTCCATGATACAAAATATTACCAATGGCACTTAATGCTTAGTTCATTTCTAGCAAATGGAACTTAACTCATGACTTTCAAGTATGCTTATAAGTTGGAAAAATTATCAACTTAAAATGTTCATTATAAGCAAACTATATATAAATGTAGACTACTACATTTACTTTAATAAAAGAATAGGACTATTTTATTGATAGTAAAATAAGAAAAAAAAGTAAAGCAAGAACACAATTAAAATTTTTGAAATAACATTAGAACTTGCAGGAATTCTAATGTTAAGTGAATATCGAAATGCATTACAATAACTTCCTTGAGTATTTTAATAAATGGAGCACATACTCAATTCTTCAAAAATACTAACGATCTGTTTGGTTTAAAAGTTAGAATAGATAAGGAATATAATAATTATTTTTAAGAATAGAAAAATGAGGAATAGAATAGAATTGGTATTACTTTGTTTGACTTATTGCTAAAGAATTTTTATGCCAGTTTTTAGTTTGAAAATATAAACTTAAAATAACAAAGAAATAACTAACAAAAAGACAAAAATATTCTTGTTGTTGTTGTCGTCGTTATTGCTATTGTTATTGTTATTGTTATTGTTATTGTTATTGTTATTGTTATTGTTATTGTTATTATTATTATTATTATTATTATTATTATTATTATTATTAATTATTGTTCTTATTATTATTATTTATTATTATAAATTTTAAACTTATTATTATTATTATTATCCTTATTATTATTATTATTATTATTATACGAAATTAATTATCTTATTATTATTATTATTATTATTATAAATTTTGTAATAATAATAACAAATATGATATGAAAATATTATATAAAAAATGGTATTATATTATCTTTCATTCTCATTAATGCAACAAATCAAACAATATTATTGGTATTAATACAGAAACTCAAGTTACAAACTAAACATTATTTTTTATTTTTCATACCCATTCTCATTCCCTTCTACTATTATATTCATGTTCATACTTAATCATGTGCTCAAATCAAACGCCCCTTAGATACAAAGTTAAAAAGCATTTGAATCCCCATTGCTCTGTCCCTTGAATAAGACTGCCGTTACTATCTCAGATGGTCAAACTGTTATGATATCTCCAAACCAAAACTGGTTACGTGGTATCCAATTTTATCAAATATCGCTCATTCAGTCACTGCTATGCTCCTTGGCCCCACTTGCTTGCACTTCTTTTTAGGTATTGTCCGCCCAAAATCTCCTTTTTCTCTTGTCAATTTCCAAAAATTTATCCATGCATGCATTGACCATCATCAGTTCATCACTGGCGTATGGCTTCAGATGAGAGTGCATTCAATTTAAGTCTACAACATAACATGAGAAAGGGTAATTCACAAAACTTTCCAAAGAAAAAATAACTCTCTATCTAAATGGATATTCATTTCTCTATCTCCAAATATCACATATAATAATGAATATCCACTCCAACTGGACTTGGTGCCATTGTTTCACTTCAAATAGCCGTTGGTTTGTCATCTTATTGCAAAAATATCTTTTGAAAGATTACGTTTTCCTGACCATATTCTGAATAGAATTAATTGTATTAAAACGTCGAAGTTGAAAGAACCTTCGTAGAAGGTTTCCAAGATGTCGAGAACTCGTAAATGGAGGGGATTGGGCCCATGAAACGAGAGGTTTATTACTATTACTTTATTAACTTCTTGTAATTTATCCTAGTTTGATTCAATAGGACAGAGAGTTTTCTTGGTAACTTCAAACTCTTCACCACCCCCATCCCCACGTCGAAGGAAAACAGTGAATAAATATTTGTACTGGTCATCAACATGTGATGACAAAACATCACATTATGAGCATACCGTGCATGATTTCAAAAAGAAAACCATACATCTATCTATTAGCTAATAGCTCCAACACACGCCTCTCTTCTTTCTTCGGCTATAAATACAAACAACACTTGGTGGGTTGCAACAGGGCGTGAGGGTCCCTTGAACAATTAATTAGGGACTGTGTTTGTCACTCTTCTTTCTTTCTTTCTTTCTCTCTCTCTCCCATGGCATGCTTAGAGATGTATAACGCCAAGCACAAAGCTGGTCATTGTCCTCCAATCAGCCCTAGGATTTCCTTTTCCAATGATTTTGTTGATTCACAGCAGATGATGAAACAAGAAAGGAGCACAAGAGAAGCCCCAGCATCGACGGACTTTGAATTCTCTGTCACGAACTACTCTATGATGAGTGCTGACGAGCTCTTCTTCAAGGGTAGGCTTTTGCCATTCAAAGATAATGGAGGTAAACATGTGCCAAGGACCATCAGAGACGAGCTTCTCGTAGACGACGACGACGACGACGAGATCTCACGCAGGCCACCAAAGGGCTCTACAAGGTGGAAGGGTTTTTTGAATCTAAAAAGAACCCACATTGGATCAAAAAAAGTTGATAATAAGAACGATGGCTCTCTGGAGAAAGTTGGTGAGTGTAAGTCTGGTTTTGTTCAGGAGGAGGTACACATTGACAAGACTTCAAAGGTTAGAAATCCTGAAGAATTCATCTCCAGTTTGTTGTTCTTTTCTCGTTTCATTGATTGCCTGAAAAAGATCAAATATTTTCTTTGGGCTGATTAAAAAATTGAATCTTTGACATGTTTAAGAATCATTCTGACATGGATTTGGATGTTCATCTTCTTTTTGGTTGCAGGAGCTGTTCAGTGAAGCAAGTTCAAGTTGCGGAGATGTGGAGATAGACATATAGATGAGCAGTGAGCTAACCTACCATTTGGTAGAGATGTGTAGCAATTCTTTTGGGAACAGGAACAAGGTGGTGTTTTTCTTATAAATTTTAGCAAGCAGAGAGGATGGATTAATTTTTCGGTAGATCAGAACTTTGTTTGGATTGGTTGGTGGGTTCAAACTTTGATTGGTGATTGACCCTTTTTTATTTTCTTGCTTTTTTTTTTCTCTTTTGTTTGTTTTTGGAGTTGTCCTGTCCTTATTTAGTTCTTTGGATCTCTTCCTAAAAGAGGATGTTTTTGCTGTCGATCTTGTACAAAAAAATGTTTGCCGTTGGAAAAAAGGATTGTCTCGTCCTGATGAATACTGATCCCAATCGTTTCTCCCTTTCTTCTAATTCTTTTGCTTTGGCCGTCATTTCCATTTTCTTAATCAAATTTGGCCCTTTATCTTTGGTTGAGATTTAAGTTTAGCTGTACAAGAAATGTTGGGTATATCCTAAAAGGTAGTGTGTATTATGCAAAACCAATAAAAATATTACTATTCATTGTATTCGATTATGATTTGATGTAAAATCTGCTGAAATTCATAACGAAAATTGTCCAATTTACTATGACACGAGCCCTGAATCATACGGTTTAATGGATTTGATGGGGTGAAATTATTCAGTTTGCTTTTGGCATTGGATTGCAATGTTTTCTTCCTTAATGCTAAAATCATTTAGATAGAGGCTTCAGGGGTTCGTAGAAAATAAGAATACCGGTTCTAGCCAGGTCCATGGGCACTTTGTGACTGCTGGTGACCATGGTCGGTAAGTGCAACAACTTCGGCGTCAGATACAGGTAACGAATCTAACGACAATCTTCTGTTGTTGAACTTGAACGCCAAGTAGCTGATGAATGCTATAAAAAGCCTCCTAACGGAATTTTACTTGCAAGTTGGGACTGGCTCATCATCCCACGTTAACACCTGACACCTTTGGTTGCCGACAGCACACACCCGCAAAAGATAAGATGTTTTCTTTTTTATCAATTTATCATAACACCCTTAGATTTTGCAAACAGTCCAACCAACCAAAAAACATCTCAATCCATTATTAACATTTCATCTTAATTGTAGTATTTTTTTTTTTAGCATTGGAGGTACCTGAATTTCTATTAAGAATCTCCCCTCGCTTTTAATGGAAGTATTCGACGAATTAATAAAAATAATCAACAAAAATCTAAATTTTTTGAAAATTAAATGTAAATTAGTATCTAAGCTCCCGTTATACTTGTGTAACAAGAAAGTCAATTGCCAGTAGTCACATACAATGCGACAAAAGGAACGATAAGGCTACCCTACTTATCATCACAAAGCTTTCGATGGTCCGTTCCGAATCTCTAAGGACTTAAAAAGAGCAAGTCATTAAAGATCCCAGTTAACCCTGTATATATCAATAATCGTTCTTGTTCTTTCTGATAAAGCAACGTAAATTCCAAACATGTGTTCCACGTCTGGCTAAGGAATATCAGATGTATTTACCAAAAAAAAAAAAAAAGGAGAGAAAATCAAATGCTGCTTTCATGTCCTGCAAGATGTTATGCCGCGGTTCAGTTTCAACTTTCAAGCGAAGGCAAATCCCTCGGCTTGAGTCATGGAAAATGCTGAATGGCGTTCCTGACTCCTGGGAAGCCAGCAGAACCAAAATTGTAGTGAAAAACAAAGTAAGACTTTGTCATAATCCAAACAAGGCAAGACGAATACAATCACTGCACAAGAGGATGAATAACTTGCAATGACTGAATCTCAGGTGGGGAAGGACGAAGAGAGAGAGGGATGGAGTGCTTCTTGTAAAGCTACACAATCTCCTAAATATGGAGTACAAAAATGTTACAGCATTAGTGTTCAAATTAAGTCTTGGATTCTCACAATATCATCTTCCTATTAAATCCTAAAATGTCAAGGCATATGCTATCATGTTGTTTACAGTGTTGCTACCAACCAGACGATCAAGCAATGACTGCAATTCTTTTCTGCACAGACCTGCTTCGCCTTCTCACTTTCTGGGTAACGGAATAAGATGAGAAATATTTAGAGTAGATTGGAGTAAAGGCAGAAACTACACTAATGGTACAAGCAGGCATATCACCATGGAGCAAGAACCTCCTCCTGGAATTTGAGCTCATAGCTTTCAGCCTTCGACTTGAGATTTTCAATGTCAGCACCAAACCTTGCATAGGTGGTCTTCAATTCCACAAGCTTTGCTTCAATATTTCTTATTTCATCTTCTGTATGTCCCCGTTCATTTCTAGCTTCTATGTACCTCCTTGTTTTTGTGGCACCTTCTGAGTCATAGGCAAGCTTCACAAGCCGACTAAGTCTAGCACGTAAAAATCCAACATTCATGCCAAAATGCTCACAGCCTTTCAAAGTCTTGTCCCAAATAGAAAAGTCATCCCGTGGGGTGGTAAGATCGCAAGCTCTTAGGGCATCAGCAATCTTAACAGTTTCAGAAAGAATTCCAGCAATCAGCTTAAAGTTAATGCCCTTAACGAGATTGTCATGAAGAAATGCACTCTGACTGCAGCACAGCTTGTAGTATTTATTCCGAATATCTTCTGATAGTTCAGAATCCAAAACTAGACCATCCACCAAAATGCTGAAATTCTCAAAGTTTTTAACATCATCAAATTGAACAGCAGGAACAGATAATTTGAAACCTTCTAGAACTTCTGAACCCACTTCCTCGCTATCATTTTCAGATTGCTCGGTTGGTTGCCCAGTACTAACAAGTGATGACTTTTGTCGGCGAGATTTCTTATTTTGTTTCTGCACAACAGCTAATGGTAGAGACCGCGGACGTTTCCTCCTTGCATTTTTACTAGCCATGGCAGCCATCTCTGCATCATCTTTTTTTTTTTTTTTTGCAGTTAACAAGCAATGGAGGAGCCTTTTCAAGATAAAATAGAATGCTATGAGTAAGATGGGGACATTTTCCACTTGCCTGTGTCATTTTGTTTGGTCTGAGCATCCAAATTTAGTAGAACCATCGCTCCATCAACTTCAGCTAAGTCATTTGCCCTTATGATGTATACCTGCAAATATCAATGACTTCAGAATAAAATTTTCTCCAGAAGCAACATGTTTCTGTCACATAAACCAGAATCTAGTTCTCATTTGCAGGCAATACTATCAGCCCACTTTTTCCTCAATATCTAACTATATGGGGAGCCATATAATTAGATATTGTAACTTTGAGATGCATATCATAACAAAACTGTTGAAACTTGATTTTAGCTTAGTTATCACTTATGAGTCAAACGTAATAAAACTTTGAGGTGCATTTCATAAACAAAATATTCAGACTTGATTTTAGCTCAATTATGATGTATGAGTCAAATATAATAACTAGACTACTTTGATCCAGTAGTGAAGGAGCTGTTTCAACAATTAAGGCACCAAAGTGGAAAAGTAGAAACATTGAGCATACTGAAGAGAATAGATCTATATACACGATGAAATACTTTTTTATTTTAGCAAGCTAGGATCTAAAATTCTTGCAACATATGAGTAAAGTAGCAATTGCTTCTGAAAACCCTATTTCTAGGGCCTGTCAAAAACTTCTAACTCAATGCCTTCCTAGAAAGAAACGATGCAAATTGTCCAATGCAACAAATTGATGCATTTATAAAAAAAGACTAAACTGATGCCTAGAACGCACCTCATGTTCCCCCAAATAGATATCATGTAAGTAAATATCAGTCATGAATCCACAGATGTATGGTTGGATTTGATTTTATATGTTCATGGTATTTTCGGAACCAAGAAGACCATGGGTCAATCTTATAGATGCAATGTTGTCAAAACAATTCTTGTAAACACAGTAAGTTCAAACATCATTTCGATGAACAAATTTCTATGCACTACTCTGTTTATCCACAGAATAGTGAACTGTGAATCATTTCCTACTGGGTACTCTCTCCACCTGTGCTAAACCCTTTACCCTCATTGACATGAAACATTTGAGACACGGTAGTTTCCAGGTACATTTTGCCATCTGATCCATATATCTTTTATGGGAAGCAAAAGTTGTGTGACTACTGAAAGATACTGTATTGTGAAGACAGTAAAACAAACTCAAAACATCACCTTAAATTTGCAGGGTTCAATTAGTTGAAAGACCAACACATCTCCCTCGAGCAACTGGTGTGCTGTCGAGAACTGCCTCCAACCAGCACTCAATCCAGTCTTATATGCTATGTATTTCATCCTGAATTCCCTACCAAATTCATCTTCCAAGGTAACGGTAGTATCCACATTTGGTAAGTGTGCTCTACAGAATGGTCCAGGAAGCCCCTATTACAGGAAAACATAAGTATTACAAACGGATTCCATGTTCTTGTGATAAGATTTTTTCACTATATGCATTATTTTGAATATGCTTACCATCCAGAAACAACTAGCAACATGGGATCTGACCAAAGCCTTCAAAAAGTTAGGGAATCCAGGTTCTAGATTTGATTGAACCTCCTCTGCTCTAATCATAGTGGATGACTTAGTTTCCACAGCAGTGTTGTTTACCTCGTTCTGAGGTTTATTTTCCCTACAGCTATAAAATGATTAGTCACAGTTATAAAGCTAAGAATTTCGAGTGACCAAAAAACTTGGATTGAAGTATTTAAAGCAATATCACCAACCATATACACTTCCCTGCATGACTTGATAATGCCTGTTAAAAAACGAAAGGAACTACCAATCAATAAATAACATATCTTCATAAGGAATAATTTAAACTGTATTAACAGGTTTATTGATCAGAATATCTAACGTGAGAAAATGAGAGCGTAGAATAAAGAAACAAACAAAAAGAGGAGATATAAGGACCAACGGGTCTGGAAGTGTTTACAAAACCTAGAAATTCAACAGAAATGAGCCTCACAATTACGCCAAGATCACTAACCACAGATTCATTTTGTGTTCAAAATTAACGAAACAGAGGTCAGCTTGATAACATCAGAAGCAAAAACTACTAAACAAGATCTTATAATTGATATCATACATTGGAGTAGGAATGTGCAATAGCGAAACCATTTCATAGAGCATTACAATGATCACATTTCCACCATCAATCGCACTACAATCCATCAGTAGCTAAAACGGAGACGAAAACAAAGAAGAGGCAGAGTGATACGTGTTTCATTTTGGAATCAGAAGACCGTCTCTTGATCTTGAGACGCTTCACTTCGGTTTTCTCCGCCATTACAGTCTTCTGCTTTGCCTGCGAGCAACCAAACCAACTCAGCCCCCAAAACTGAAAGCAGATTCGAGAAGTAAAACAAACGAAAATACGTTTTATGCACGATGCAGTTGGTTACAGGTACGCGCTACTTAGATATATATAAAATCTCATGCATCGAAAGAGAAACCGCGAGATCTGAACTCTCACTTCACCATTTCTTGTCTCCTGACAATTTTTTCCAACAAACAAACAGAGTGAGACATAGAGAGAAAAAGAGAGACCGAGGAAGAGAAGGTGAGCCTGAGCTTGGGGCGAGGGCTAATAGCAGCAGGGGAGAGAGACAATTGAGCGAGAGTAAAGTCCTCTTCGGGGGAGGACATCGGTTTCTGGTGACCGTTCGTGGTGGTTCTGTTGAAATCAGAGTCTTCCACTTCCTTTTTCACCACATCAGCCATCTTCACAGCTCTTGCCTATCAGCTATCAACACACAGCACCAGTAGTCCTGAAACCAAACACCTCCCTCCGTGACTCCCTCCCTCGGAAAGTAGAAGAGTTTGCTTTTAAGTAGATTTTAATTATGAAAACCATTTGTTTTTCTTAGCCCAAAATGGACATTTAAACTGCTACAGATGGCCCGGACTTCATGGGGCCTTGTTTTGGTCCATCAAATTAATATTATTATATTACTCATTATTTAATCTTTTTAAATATCGTTTTATTCCACTTTGGCTTGTGTGCGATTTTTAGTTTTTGGTTTTAATCTTTAATTTTTGTTAAAATAAAAACATATTTTATCAAAATTGATCATAAAATTTGAAAGTAAAATTTTGTTTGGTATCATCATTTTGTTATTTGTTTTATTTTTATTATACTATTAAATGTTAATATTGAATTTTAAATTAATTCATTTCTTAATGTATCAAATTGTATGCTTAAACTAATTAATTATTATTATTATAAAAAGGAATAATTAAAGAAAATTATATGTCAATTTTACATAATAATAATCTATAAATTATAAAATTACATTAACTCATTATAATTAAGTAGTAAAAGGCATTTATCATGTTACATCACTTACAAAAAGAAAAATAAATTAGTTAGAATTTCTATTAATATAATTATTCTACCTTTGTCTAACAATGTCATCCCGTTTCTAAATTTGTGTTGGAGTGATATTATGTTTTATTTGAAAACTTGCATCTTCATTTATACCGACTAAAATTTGCTCATACCTTTAACACAATCGTCAAATCATTGATCTTTTGTCTATGCATTCTACTAAAATCATGTATAACATAACAATCAATAATGACGTATTTTTTATTTCTTTATATCATAATTAGGCATGTTTGAATATTGAAAATCATGCTTTTAGACACATCAAAACTTTATTTAATAGCATTTCTTAATGAAGAATGCATATAGTTAAATAATTTTTTTGGATTTTAAGATCTTTTTCTTCCTACATAATCTCGCAAATAATATCTTTCAACTTGATGTGATGAAAAAATTTAGGCATATTAATGGATTATGATTCAACCAAATAGAACTTACATTAGCATATAAATAATATAATATCAACAAAAATGTATTAAAAAATTAATTGCGATTACTATATTTATTTAAAAAAATTTAATATTTAGTGGAAGTATAGAAATTTTATTCAGTAGATTTGTTATTGTTTACAAAGAATTCAAATGTCATTTATATTATCTTCTTATACAGCTATTATATATGTGAAATGCATGTCAAGTGAGTAACAACCCACAATATTAGATCAATTATTTTACCATTATATGGTATCTGTTCATCGGTTAAAACATATGCATCAATATGCATATCCTTTATTGCTCATTTACAATACTAAAATTAAATTTATATAATTAAGATAATTAATTAAACGTAAGGGCATAATGAAAATAGTAAAAAAAAATATCAATATACTTGAAAATGTGGAATTATTTTTTATTATGTTGAATTTCATAAGGTATATTGTTAAAGAAACATCATAATATTTAACATAAATTTAAGTTCATACCAAACATTCAGTTAAAACATTCATATAAAATATACAATTAAAATGTTCAAACCATAGAATAATTCTTAATATAAAATTACCTAAGCCAATAAGACTTTAGGATGCATTACTACGAAAACATAACTAAAGAGATCTAGAATCTTCATAAACTTCTACTTATACAATAGAGAATCATGTTACTATGCCCAACTTTTTACTGAGGACGTCGGGGCATCCGTCCCTCTTCCGTCCTCTGTAGGGGCCCCTTCCCTTTCACCCTCGTAGATTCGCGACTTGGAGTTGCCAGTTTCGGCTCAAGAAATCAAGATTGCTATTTTCACAATGAACCCCAACAAAGCTGCCGGGGTCGATGGGTTTAATGCGCTCTTCTTCCAGTCCCAATGGCAGACGGTTGGCTCTGAGGTGGTGGCGTTTATCCACAAAATCTTCCACCAGGATCATTGGGAACCGGACTTGAACCAAACGCTTCTGGTCCTCATTCCCAAAGTGCCAGTTCCCCAGCAGGTTTCCCAGTTTCGGCCTATTAGCCTGTGCACTGTGCTTTACAAGGCCATCGCTAAGGTTATTGTTAATCGGTTGAAATCTTATATGCCTCAGCTAGTTGCGGAGACCCAGTATAGTTTCATTCCTGGCCGGCGAATTACAGACAATATTCTCATCGCCCAGGAAGTGATTCACTCGATGCGATCAAAATCAGGCCGGATAGGCTTTCTAGCCATTAAAGTCGATCTGGAGAAGACTTATGATCGGCTTCGCTGGACATTTATACAAGACACCTTAATTGCGATCGGCAGTCCTGCGTACCTGATCCGCGTCATCATGCATTGTGTCACGACGGTGTCGTTTCGTGTGGCCTGGCAAGGCACCTACTCCGATGCTTTCTGCCCATCTCGGGGTGTTCGTCAAGGTGACCCGCTTTCCCCGTATCTGTTTGTCCTCTGCATGGAGCGGCTCGGCCACCTGATTTCGAAGCAGGTGGATGAGGGACATTGGCGGCCCATCCGGCTGAGTCAGTCGGGGCCTCCTCTATCCCATCTTTTCTTCGCTGACGATCTAGTCCTCTTTGCGGAAGCGGCTGAGTCTCAACCGCATGTTATCGCCGATACCTTACAGACTTTCTGCGCTGCTTCTGGTTAGACGATTAACGTTGAGAAGACCCGGATCTTCTTCTCGAAGAATGTGCCTCCGGTGACTGCCCGACGGCTCAGCCAGGGTCTTCGTCTGAGCTGTACGTCTAATTTGGGCTGGTATCTCGGGATCCCGTTATTTCATGAGCGAGTCTCCCGACGGACTTTCCAACATATCCTCGATACAGCTCAACAGAAGCTCACAGGTTGGCGTGCGTAGACTCTGTCTATGGCTGGTAGGGTGACCTTAGCCCAGACAGTCATCTCCGCTCTTCCCATTTTTACCATGCAGACGGTTTGGCTCCCACGCCGACTCTGTGATGATCTTGAGCAGCTCATGCGTGATTTTATTTGGGGCACGACCGCCTCGCAGCGTCGGCTCAATCTGGTGAAATGGGAAACTGTCTGCCAACCTAAGTCTGCGGGGGGTTTGTGCATAAAACGCCTCTGCCCCACCAATGACGCGTTGCTTGCCAAATTAGGTTGGGAGTTGATGGTCAATCCTACGGCTCTGTGGGTTCGTGTGCTATGTGGGAAATACCGCTTGGATACGCATCATTTGCCTAGCACTTTAGCACGGTCCTGGGCTTCTATGATCTGGCGGAGCCTGTCGGCCGTCTGGTCAATCATTCGCCAGAGCAGCCGTTGGGTTCTGGGAAATGGTCGTCGTATATTATTTTGGCTTGATAACTGGGTAGGCGGGTGGGGACCCTTGGTGCACCATGCCACCGTGGGAGTCCCCGACACTTTTCTGTATGCTACGGTGGCCGACTTCACCGACGGGCACGGCACCTGGCTCTGGCCCATGTTTCAGCAGTATCTCCCGACTGCAGTCTGCTTCGACCTAGCCTCCATGAGACCTCTGTTCGCTGGGGATGTGGCCGATCAACTCCTTTGGGGCCCCACCTCCCATGGGAGGTTTACCGTCGCTTCAGCTTATGAGTTACAGGAGGGTCCCCGGGTTACCTCGCAGCCAATTATGTGGGACATTGTTTGGAAATGGGCTGGTCTTCAACAGATCCGGTCCTTCTTATGGCTCTTAGCGCACGGTAAACTTCTGACGAGTCGGCAACGCATCCTCCGACACCTTACCGCGGATAGCCGATGCCCTTCCTGTGGTCTTGATGAGACCACGATCTATGTGAAGCGGGATTGCCCGCGGGTGCGCACCTTTTGGGCCCAGTTCTCTCGGGATGTGTTGGGGCCGCATTTCTTCCACCAGGGGGACGGGGCTGATTGAGCCAAATTTATACTATAAATTGGCCCTGTTTTCTTAAGTAATTATGCACTTGTTGACTCCTAATTCAGGATTTTTGTGCTTAAGTTGGGTCCTCGTATTGAGCTTTTATAATTTGCACATTGTCAGTATTTTGTTGTCATTTGATACTAATTTCTGCATAACTTTTATCGGGACAATTGATACTGCAAATGTGTTACATT
>JANZLF010000002.1:37915283-37927030 GCA_026546835.1 Erythroxylum foetidum
TTTTTAATTTACTTTTTTTTTACCAATATTTGAGTAAACGAATTCGTATTTTTCATATAATTATTTTTAAAAAAATTATATTCTAAATTTACTTTACTTTACGGTAAACGACAGCCAAGCGGAAAGAGCCACCCTCTCTTATTAAGGGCTAAAGGGTAATTTCGGAAGTTAAACCCTGAACCTATGCTCGTCTTAAACGGAGTTTTTCTTCTCATAGCCTTCACACTCCAATTATACTTTCTCTTGCGAGCAGCGGGATACGCACAGGCGGCGCAGCGACTCTTCTGTAGGTGGAAGCTACGACGGCCACACCTTACGCATAGGGTGTGAGTCTTGTTCCTCCTCTTCCCAATACTCCCTGCTCCCTTTCCCATTTCAGCTGCTACGGAGTTTCCAACTATAAACCCGAACGAAGAGTCTCTCGTCCACTTGGCGACAGATAAGAGGAAAGAATAGAAAGGGAGCTACGCTCACTCTCACTTTCGCTCTAAAACCCTAATTCTTCTCCTCTCTGCGTCCCCTTGATTTGGCGCTCGGGTTCTTTTTTCTTTTTATCTTTCAATTTTTGTACGAAGGATCTGGTGGTTTCGCAGGTAACTGGTGCGATCGCGGTGAGGTTAGTTTCTTTAATTACTTTAGTCTAAACCCCAAAGTTTTTACAGGCTTATTAGTTACTTGTATGTTGATTGTATTTGGGTTTTTTGTTAGCTTAAAATTGTGTAACGAAGATTCTCTAAATCTCTGGTCATGAATTTGTGGCAAATTTTCTCTTTGTTTTAGAAAACCAAATTTGAATTATTGATCTTTTGGCGACGTTTGGTTAATGAGTTAGGTGGTTTCATTTATGTTTTATATTTGATATTGAAGCCTTGGGTGTATTCTCTTAGACATGGGTGGATCCGGTGATAGGGTTTCCATTTATTCTTTTTATCATAGAATAAATGGATCAAACGGGAGCTATTTAGTTGTCAGTCTTTCTGTTAATTGAATGAAAATTTTTGGTTAACTGTTTGGTAGAGAAGGTTATGCTTATGTAGTATTAGAAATTCCCACCTTTTACAGTAGTTTTCTTTTCCCGAAGAACCTGAATTACTTCAATTGGTATGTTTTCTAATGAAACAAAAATGCTAGAAAATAGATTGTGTTTGATTAAGAATTTAATTGGAGAATTCTGTCTTGAACTGAATGCTTTCTCGTTCAAATTAAAACTTTCAGCAGTTGCATACTGAATAGATTGTTCCATGCTAGTGACTGAAGGTACTTGTTTAGTAAATAAGAATTTATTCTTCCTCTTCTCGTCTCCTATTACCTTTTACTCTCAGTTTTAGCTCCTCTCACTCAATTTTTTCAAACATTCATTTTCTGTAATTTATCTAATCCCCGGGGAAAAAATTGTGGCAACTTAAGAAGTTACAAAAATTTACCGTATTTGGTTTTGGTACGATACACCATTTCGGGTAATTTTTAAAATTTATAAAATAGTCCCTAATTTCTTTAAAATCGCAAAATAGTCATTTAATATATTTTACTGTATAATTTATAATTTTACTACCCTATCCCTAAAAATCATAATAAGAAGAATTTAAAATAACAATGCTTTGTAAATTTTTCAGAGAATCTGCATATCCATGTCTACCCAACAATTCAAGAAGAGCTACCGATGCTCACCGTCTTTACAGCAGTTCTACTCTGGAGGCCCATTCGCTGTTGCATCCAATGGCTCCTTCATAGCCTGCAGTTGTGGTGACTCCATCAAGATAGTCGAATCGGCCAACGTGGCTGTCAGGGCCACCATCGATGGTGCCGTCACGGCTTTAGTCCTTAGCCCAGATGACAAGTTGCTCTTTTGTGCAGACCATAGCCGGCAGATTAGGGTCTGGGACTTGAACAGTATGAAGTGTGTACGCTCATGGAAGGTGCGTCAAATTCAGGGTTGAAGCTGGTTTTTGTTTTGGTTGGTTGATGTGAAAAAAACATTGCTGGCAAAGTGGAGGATATGGAGAATAAGGGAGTTTCATGAGGATTTCATATTCTCTTTGCCCTTGGAAATTGATTGAGTTGATGAGATAATTTATCTAGTTATTGGTTCCGTTGTAGCCCGAACAATTAGTAGAAATACATGTTAACTTTTTTTTGGTACATGTCTATATAAATATCAATGTGCATAGCTAACGCGCTAATGTTTCCTTGGGCAGGGCCATGAAGGTCCGGTGATGGCTATGGCTTGTCATGCATCTGGAGGCTTGCTTGCAACTGGTGGAGCAGATCGGAAAGTTCTTGTCTGGGATGTTGATGGGGGCTTCTGCACTCATTACTTCAAGGGCCACAAAGCGGTTGTTACCAGTATTATGTTCCATCCTGATGCAGATAGAACCCATGTAAGTTTCAATTAATTAGTTGTGCTTCTGTTTTGCTATGCTTAATCTTTTACTAGATATTTTTTTTAAATGATGTGGAAGTGACACCGCATGGGGTAACGAAGTCTAAGGGAAATTTGAATATGATGATAAGTTAAGAGACTTAAATGTAGTTCACTTATAATGGCTGCGATAGTTACTGTTAAAGATCAAAAGTTGTCAATTTTTTTTGTTAAGATGTTCAGTTTACTTTTCCATACTATTTCAGCAGTTCTTTTGTCATATGGGTCATTTGGCAACCTTTTACTTTTTTTTTTGTAGCTTTACTCTGGAAGTGATGATGCATCTATACGAGTTTGGGATCTTCTGAGCAAGAGATGTATTTCAACCTTAGACAAGCATTTCTCAGCAATAACATCTTTGGCAGTATCTGAAGATGGGTGGACACTGCTCAGTGCTGGAAGGGATAAGGTATCAATCAATTAATCGTGCTAACCCAACAACTAAGATGTGAATAATAGCAGGAATGACTTAAGCTTTCTGGTGCACAACATGTTGAAATGTGGTATTTGGTCTATTGGAGTAGTTTCTATTTGTGAGTTAAATTGAATTAGATAATTTGTTAGCCAATTTCAGTAACTTATGTTTTAGGTAGTAAATTTGTGGGACCTTAAAGACTATGCATGCAAGATGACAATTCCAACTTATGAGGTGTTGGAGGCTTTGTGCGTAGTTCATTCCGACTCTCAATTTGGTTCAATTATGGCTTCAAACAACCAACTTAACAAGAAGAGCAAACCTGGGACATCAACATTTTATTTCATCACAGTTGGCGAACGTGGGATTGTACGCATTTGGGACTCTGGGAGGTAAAATTGTTGTTGAGGGGAGGTTTTTAGAATTCTCAATTTACCTCAAAATTATCAGACTCCCTTCACTTTTGATCGTTTGACTTTATTTTTTGCATTACTAACTACCTGTTGATTGCTATGTATTATTTGCTTGCCAGTGCAGTATGTGTATATAAGCAGAAGGCCTCAGATGTAAGTGTTAACTCAGATGTAAATGAATCAAAAAGAGGTTTCACTGCTGTTGTCATGCTTCCTTTGGATCAAGGGCTACTTTGTTTGACTGCAGATCAGCAGTTTCTGTTTTATTCTTCATTCGTAAACCATAAAGGTAAGTTTAAATTAATACTCAACAAGAGGCTGGTTGGATACAATGAAGAGATTCTTGATATGAAGTTTTTGGGTGAGGAGGAAAAGTTTCTTGCTATTGCCACAAACCTTGAACATGTAAGTTGCTATATAATCTCATGAAACTCTGTGATTTATTTGCTAATGTCCTCATGCAGACATTTGAGAATAGCATTCCAGTAGCTGTATCATATAATTTGTGATTACTGAGTATTGATTATTGCCGTTAAAATTTGTCTTTTCGAGAAGATTATAAGATAGTTTTTCTCTCCTATTTTATTTATCAACTTTATGTTGCATGCCTAAAGATTTGTTTGTATTATTTTAGGTCGGCAGGCTTGCCGCCACTTATGCATATATGCTCCTGATTTCTGAAATTTTTTTGTTAAGTTTTCTTTCCTAATATATGTATGTATCTTAATTTGTCAAGTGCAGGTTCAAGTTTATGACCTGGAGTCTATGTCATGCTCTTATCTATTGATAGGGCATACTGAAATTGTTTTATGCCTCGATACCTGTGTTTCCACTTCTGGAAGGAAACTTATTGTGAGTGGTAGCAAGGACAATTGTGTAAGTTTTGAATCCGACCTCTGCATATATGGATTGTGGAAAACCTGGCTGTAATTCAGGCCTCCGGTTAATTGCTCAAAGTTGCATTATTACTATTATTTTGGTTATTTGATTTCAAATGGTTTAGTTACTGTCTCTCCTCTTGTCTCCCTCCAAAATACCCTGCAGGTAAGATTATGGGATTCAGAAAGCAGAAAATGCATTGGTGTTGGGACAGGTCACATGGGAGGTGTTGGATCTGTGTCATTCTCAAAGAAGTCGAGAAACTTCTTTGTTAGCGGTAGTAGGTGAGTAGTTTGCTAGTCATCTCATGTCCGTGGTCTTTCTTGATTTTCAAACCTTCATTACATGCTGGAACTGCTTAGTGGTGCAAATAACTATTTGGAAGTGATATAACCATACTCCATTTATTTTAGGAATCCATCAATGTCATTGTTATGCATATATATTAGATTTAACCACTCTATTCACTTCATATGGTTATTAAACTATTTGTGGATGGGTTGTCAAGGTTCCCAACTTGAACTGTCTTATATTTTACGAACATTTGAGGTGAAGTGCTACACTTTTGAAAATGATAACATACAAATTTGTTAGTCCAATGTTTTTGCAGGTTTTTACTATATCTAGATTTGCAGTTTATTTATATAAATGAGAGAGAGCAAGTAAAAAATAAAAATATTCAAATGTTTTTGTTATTTTTAGGTTATGTTACATATTAGATAGAACCAAATCATCAGTTCAGATATGATTATTTTTAGTTAGGATAATATCATACTTATTTATAGAAGAGAATTTTGTAAGTTAGTTGCTCCTAAACCACTGCAAATATGTACCGATACCTTGTAAATGCATTAGATACAAAACTATTTTCCTTCATCGCATGGTATCAGAGCTGTCTAGGTTCATTTGAGGGTTAGTCTATTTTGCCTAAGTGAACATGATTTCTGGGTGTCACCTTCAGCTTCATGTTTTGCCTAGAGAGCAGAACATTCCAACACTCCCTTTAGGTTACTCATTTGAGTGAGTATTTAGCCTCAACACTTGTGCCTTTTGGACTGTCACCTGCTGACATGGAATTCCTATCTGTACAAAGAATCTTCCATCAATGAAAGAAAATATTTTGGAACTTCAACACATATTAATATTTGAATTTACTGTACATTATAAAAATTGGTATAATTATGATGTCTAATTGCACTTAGCATATTTTCCATATCATAAAATTTAGAAAGTAATATATATTTTCATTTTAAAACTGATTAAATGGATTCAGTGTATTATTTGGTTGTAAACATCCTCATTTGTTTAGAATTGACACACTTTACGCATGATCTTAGTAAGTTGTTTAGACTTTATGAAGTGTCTTAAAGATTTCATAATTTGTTGCTACAAATAGCCAGTTAAAAGCTACCACTTAAATTAAAAATATCCACCAATGTATGTATTTTCAATTGCTATGTCACCATCTTATTAAGTACTTGTAATTGATGGGTATCATCATATGACTATTCTCGTTCTTAATGCTTTCGATTATATTAAATTCAAATTTTGATATTATCTTCATCGCTACTTGAGGCCATTGCAAAGGCTGAGATTTGATCTTGATCATCTTCGCATTGTATTCATTTTAACCTTTGTGTGACCTTATACAAGTGCTAAAATAATATTTGTGATATAACTAGCATTTACTTGGTGGAAAAAACCTCTGAATGTTTCTCCATTCAAGCCCAATCCCCTTGGTAGTTTGGGTTGAATCAATTTTGTTCTTTCTATCTATTGAATGATTGTTTGACTTTTTTCATAGTGATCGTACAATCAAGGTATGGAACTTGGATGAGATCTCACATGATGTTGCTCAGCCTTTTAATTTGAGAGCAAAAGCAGTTGTGGCAGCTCACGACAAGGACATAAATTCTTTGGCAGTTGCACCAAATGACAGCTTAGTTGTTAGCGGCTCACAGGTTGGTTCATATGCAAGATTGCTTCTTGTCTGATACAATCAATTGACAATGAATCCTTTTTCAGGATCGAACTGCTTGTGTGTGGAGGCTTCCAGATCTGGTATCTGTAGTTGTACTTAGAGGGCATAAAAGAGGAATATGGTCGGTGGAGTTTTCGCCAATTGATCAATGTGTCATAACAGCATCTGGTGATAAAACAATAAAGATATGGTCAATAGCTGATGGTTCATGCTTAAAAACATTTGAAGGTCACACATCAAGTGTATTAAAAGCATCATTTCTAACCCGTGGTACCCAAGTTGTTTCATGTGGTAATGACCGTAGCTGTTGTTATTCGACCATTTCGGATTTATTTAATCACAAGTTTCTGATATTGTTGATTATTTTAGGTGCTGATGGTTTGGTAAAGTTATGGACCGTCAAAACAAATGAATGCATTGCCACATATGATCAGCACGAAGACAAGGTTGTGAATTTCTTTTACTCTTCTTTTGTTTTTTTTTGGTTGGCTGCTGTTATCTGAATATTTTATTCTAACAATCAATATATGAGCATGTTGATGGATTTAATTGATTTTATAGTTACAGCTAGAATCACGGTGCTTGACAACTGTCCAAAAAATTGCTTAAAACTGATTTTTTTACATTTCTACATTGCATTGTTTGGTTCCTTTACTTACACAGTGGGGCATGTTTCTTATGAAGAGGTTGTTATCCAAGCACACATAGTAATCAAGCAGTGAGTTTCTTGGTATTTCGTTCACATAAGGGGATGTTTTCTCTTTTGTCGGTATAGGTTTAATTTTCTTTTAAGTGTCAGCCTTCCACAAACTGCGATATAAAACATAATCAACCAAATAATGATATGTTTCAGGACCAGTATGCCACAGAACCGCTTGATTTCCACAGAAGACCACTAGTGTAAACGAAACAAATCTGTTATTTCCACTGTCTTTGTTGAAACGATTTCGTGCCTCACAATAGAACAAAAGTGAGCACCTACATTTCCTTGATATGGTGGGAAAAGGAAAAGGCAAATTTCAATCACTTTTTTTCTTATGACCATGATAGGGTAGGAACATGATGACTTACGGTTTCACCAACATGAACTTAGCTTTATACCACCTCCTTACCTGGTCTGTAATGAATATTTTGGGATAACAATAGAAGAAAATGGAAATGTTCTATTCAAAAGGATTCAGAGGCAGCATCACATTCCAGCACTATTAATAAATGGTTATTTAATTATTATCTGCCTCCTACACATGCTTTTTTTCAATTAAAAGGCTCGTGAACATCCTGTCTGTCAAAGTGAACACGAGTTTCTCATCAAGTTGACTTCTATACTGGTCCAATCAGTTTTCATGGTTATGAGTTATGGTGTCTTTTGCCCCTTTTCTTTTTACTCATTAGATTTTAGCTTGCAGGTTTGGGCCTTGGCTATTGGAAAAAAGACTGAAATGTTTGCTACCGGTGGTGGTGACGCTGTTGTCAATCTGTGGTATGATTCAACTGCTTTATGTAAGGAGGAAGCTTTCCAAAAAGAGGTGAGCTTACACTGATTGTCATGATGTCTTTTTTTCTTCTTTCTTAAAAAATTGGAATGAAAATTGCTGAAATTTGTCCAATTGATGTTTACGCAGGAGGAAAAGGTTTTAAGAGGTCAAGAATTGGAAAATGCTGTATTGGATGCTGACTATGTTAAAGCTGTACAATTAGCATTTGAACTTCGTAGACCTCATAAGCTGTTTGAGTTATTTGCTGAATGTTGCAGGTATCAATCTAAGCATTCCTTCATAAAAGCATGTATGCTAGTTTATTGTCTACAGTCTTTCAAATGTCCTGTGTTGTGCCTCGCAGGAAGAAGGATATGGACAAGCAAATAGCAAAAGCCCTTCATGCTCTAGGGAAGGAAGAATTACATGTGTTTTTTGAGTATATTCGTGAATGGAATACGAAGCCAAAGCTGTGTCATGTTGCACAATATTTACTGTTTCAAATATTTAAAATTTTTCCTCCAGCTGAAATACTTGAGGTGATCTTTCTCGACTTTCTCATGAGTTTCAGGGAGCATATAGCTGTAGCTTATTACTCTCTTACGATTCGATGAATTTTAGAGCTAGGTGAAGAATTTTAATTTATACCATCCAATAGGGGCTTGTTTGATTGTTGTATCATTACACTGTTAGTGATATTGTTGCTAAGGTGATTAGGCAACCTTTTTGTTCAATTTCAATCATGGAATTTTAAAGCCTTGGAGACTCCTATACGTAGAGAAAAGATGGCTTCTGATAGTTATTGTGTAATTCGAGTAACATATCCCTTCAGTCTTGTGTTTGTAGTTTTTCAGAACTAGGAAACAATTCTTATAAAGTTTGTTACGTGTTTCAGATCAGAGGAATCCAAGAACTCCTTGAAGGTCTAATACCATATTCTCAAAGGCATTTCAGCAGGATAGACAGGCTCGTAAGAAGCACATTTTTGGTTGACTATACTCTCCATGGAATGTCGGTTATGGAGCCAAAATTTCCAGTTGCGGAGCATCAACAGTGTGCCATAATTAAGGATGCAGATGTGATGACATTAGCTGACAATGACGGCGAAGAGCAACAAACTTCCGATTTTTTAAAATCAAAGAAACGTAAATCAAACAAGTCAAAGGAGGGTTCAAAGAAAGTGAAGAATATGGCATGCACAAGTGTAGATTACATTTCATCACGGGCTTAGCAAAGATTAAAGCTGTCAACACAATTTTGTGGTTGCATGCCATAGAAATGCTTTCTTGTAGGAGTGTTGCTGTGAAAGGCATCTCCTTTGTAACAATTAGTCATATCTTGTTAGAAAGCCCTTGTACTTCAATGCCTTGGTTATTGAATCAATTCCTCATACTTACTTATGTCAAATTATCTGTCCACATATTCCTCTAATTAGTAAAGTGACTGTAATGTCTCTTCATTATAAATGAAATGGCAGAGGCAAGGATTGCATCAACAGGGGTGCACTTCAAGCAGCTAGCTTCGTCCCTCTACAACATACCAAGTTGTGGCAGCCACCAACTAGTTAAAGGTCATAAATCACTTGTAGTAGTATAATCAGTATTGGAATAGGACTGTGAAGCCATATCCTTGACAATTTCTACCAACCCCTTCAAGTCATTGCTTCCCAGTTCAAGACAGTCCCTCAACAATCCGCCCTCCACCACCTCCGTCTCTACCGTCTTCACCACCTCACTCAGTGCTCCCTGCCCATATTTTTTTTTTCACATACCCATTAGAAAAAAAGGCTATGACCCACCAAAATGAACTTAACCTTTGTAATAATAACAAGAATAATACTAACAATGGATGCGAGCATTTTACCGATTGTCGGAACACTTTGAGAAGCCGATATAATACGGACTTGGAAACCCTGAGGACATTACTGTACTTTCTCGAAATCCAAGCTGCTCTTTCTGTGTCCGATTCAGCCCGAGTCAACTCGCCTAAAAGCTGCATCAACTCGTTCAAATCTGAAACAGCGCTGAAGGCCTCCTTGTAGTCCAATTCCCTCCAGGAGTAGTTTTTGAGGTAATCCCAACCGGCGGACCACGCGAACCCCCAGAAGCCCACACCTAAGCCCCGTTCCAGCTGTTGCGCGATGAGCTTCGCGCGATTTGATCCCGACACGTCGCCGCGAGCTGCGCGTAGGTTGGACACACGGGTCAGTAGAGAGTGGGATAGCGAGACGGCGGTTTTGTACTGAGAAAATGAGAGGGAGAGGGCAACGGAAGGTTGGATTGCGTTGGGCAGGAGGAGAGACGACACGACGAGGAGAAGGACAAACGGTGGGTTCATCTGAGCCATTGATTTACAGGTGATGGATCTGCGGATGTTCAACATATGGGGGGACGGAATGTAACTAGATCCTGACTCGGACTCCATTGGGGCCCAGAGGATAAGTGGGCTCTACTTCCGGCTGGGCTGTATAACGTTTTGGTTTGTTTGTTTGCAACCACATCCTTTCTAGTTTCGTAATAGATAACGATCTGAATATATAAAAACCAGATCATACCGCTTATCATCTAAGCTTGTTGTTCGCGAGGTGCTACAAATCTATTAGTCGGGTCCAGCCTCGTCACGAGCTACACGTCAGTTGGAGCAATCCGCCTTTGGATTGGATCAAATTAAAAACCGATGGTGCTAGCAATCGCAACACCTGTACAGCCGTAGCTGGTGGCCTCCTCCGCAACAGTGATGGCAACTGGTTTGGAGACTTCACTCAGAACCTATAATGGTATGCTCCGATGTCTGCTGAACTTTGAGGAGTTTTCACCGGCTTCTCTTTCGCCTGGCACCTACTCACTTTTGAGGAGTTTTCACCATATGTCTGATTTCGCTGCATTGAATTGGAGGTGGACTCGCTTGCAATGCATCACCTACTCACCTCCGCCGCTCATCGTACCCAGGTCACCAACCCTATAGTTATGGGCATCTACGAGCTCCTTTCAAGGAATTGGTCTGTTATTCATTGGCACGTCTATCGAGAAAATAACAGATGCGTCGATTGGTTGGCTTCCCAGGCGGACCACTTCGCTATTGGGGTTACTTTTTTTATACTGCACCTTTCGGGTGTCACCATTTCCTCTTCGAGGATCAGTCGGGGGTCTGTTTTTTTAAAATTACTTTGTAATTTACTTCGGCGTTTCCCTTTAATAAAAAAAAACCAGATCATACCGTCCGATTCTACATGGTTAAGCATGAACTAAACTAATTTTTGATTCGATTTTTATTTTTGACATTTATGAATAAAAATTAGCCAATTAAATAATAAATTGGTTAGTTTGTTCCGAATCTTAAAGAACTTATGCCTTTTCGGCACTTAAAGTACAAAAATAAATCTGGCAGATACACAAAACCTAAGCAAGATTTAGGTACAGGTATCATAATACAATAAAGATTTCCCCTTAGCCAAGGTTATAACATAAAGTTAAAATTGAACCTACAAGTTGTGGCTCAGTTAGATACGCAGGTTGAATATGTAAAACGAATTCTCAGGTTCCCTTTGCTGCTTTCCACCGCTGTTTACCACATTTGGACCGAACGTAATGTTAGAACCTTTAGGAATGAAGCCTTGGCTGAGGAGCGTGTGATTGCAGGAGTTATCTCGCACGTTAGGGAACTGCTCAGCCTAAACACCGAGAGGAGGTAATTTGATTTGATTTGATTTTCAGGATTTTGTTAAAGTCTTTTCAGGTTACAGCTTCGAGGTTTTCTTCGGAGTGTCCTTGCTTGCCATGCCTACCCTTGGAGGTGCAGAGTAGTTCCTTCTTGGTGGCAGTATTCACCTTGGCCAGTCTGGGCCATGGCTACGCAGTTCTTTTATCTCAGTTTGTCTATGCTTGCTAACTTAGAGTTGGAGTGTCTCAGTTAAGCTTTCTACTTGACTTTGTCTGCTTGGGCTTTTGCTTTGTTTCTTGATTATATTGATGTAACTATTGAGTAAGTTTCAAGTTGCATCTTTCCCAGCTGTGTTTCCTAGTTTATTATTGATTGTTTTGAGGCTTGATTGGGGAGTATTTTGCAGCCTTGTCTGTGGACTTTTCTATATATATTTTGTTCATTTATTTAATTTTTCTCTGATTAAAAAAAAAAAAAGAACGGAGAACTTTAACTGTAACTAAAT
>JANZLF010000002.1:37927130-37939422 GCA_026546835.1 Erythroxylum foetidum
TAACTATTGAGTAAGTTCCGGGTTGCATCTTCCCTAGTTGATGTGTTTCCTAGTTTGTTATTAGTTGCCTTGAGGCTTGACTGGCGGAGTGTTTTGCAGCCTTGTCTGTGAACTTTTCTGTATATGTTTGTTTATTTATTTAATTTTTCTCTGATTTAAAAAAAAAAAGAACGAAGAACTTTAACTGTAACTAAATCCTGACTAGAATTAGTCAGCACAATTGGTTTAGATCCTGATATTATAAACAAAACAAAACAAAAGTTAAAATTGATTTGATTTTGGTCTGTTCAATTGATTTGTCAAACTCTTGTATCAAATCTGGCAGCGTTGACCATAATGATTGCTGGGCTGACTCCACAGGTATTGGAGAATCTTTCTTTTTTCCACACGTGCTTAAATTATTGAAAAATCTCCTGAGCATGTCCATTTTATTATGTGGGTGCCGTCAAATTGTCAGTTGCCTACGTCACATTTCTGAAAATTTTTTAATAAGCAAAAATAATATTTTTTTAATCAGCAATATATTAAAAAAAACTCAATTTTTAATTAACCTTTAATTTTTTAATAATTAAAAATAATTTTTTATTTTTCAAAAATTTTTAATTTTATTTAATCTTAATTCTATTTTATAATTGCTTAATACTGATCAAACCTTTTAAATCTTAAAACTCTTATCTTACAGATTTAATTTACAGTTCGGTTTTGAAAACGTTAAGTACAAGTTAACAAAATGATTTATACTAAACTTTTCACAAAATATGGAAATTTCTTACAAAAGTTGATGCGTTTTTACTTCTTTTAGATAACCAACGTTAAGTAAAGTAAACCACAAATGGTTATTGTAAACATTCTCTAGCTTCAAATCTCTTGCTTCCACTCATTTCAATAGTTGCACGATTGAAATACTTATAAATTTTCCGTTTAATTATAAAATAATAATTTTTACTGATTGCTTTATTTCTAAAATTGGGTTAGCTAAATATGTAATGATTTGTCAAAAAATCACAAAATTATAAAAAAAATAACCAGACAAAATTTGAGGATACTTACAAATTAGATATAAACAAACTTAAAAAGTAGCGTTGGACAAATTTCTAAAATATTCGTAACGCTCATTTTTATCGTTTAAATTTATGTCGTTATCCTAAAAAACAAATTTAGATAATTGTAATTCAACTTTTACTTTATAGGAAAGTGTTAAAAAACCATAACGAATCAACCTTTGCCAATTCAACACTTAGGCTATCCTAATTAGTAAATACATAAGTATAAAGGATACTCTTAATTAACAATGAAAATTTTAGATAGCTGATACCAAAGTATCATATCATATATATACACACAATCATATTCAGAGTGTTTTACAACTCTCACTTACCTATATTTTATATTGCTAATGCCAAAAAAAAAAGATTCTAAAAGAAGCAAAATGAAAATGAGAAATTCAAAATCATTACTACTTTTATCGTTTAGGCCTATTGAATGTATCATTTACATTTTTAGGTAAATTATATCCAAATGTTTTCAAGTATTCAAATTGAACTCTAACGTTTTTAAAACATTTAAAACAGACTCTAAACTTATAAAAAATTTAATAAAATTACCTCCCTTCGTCCTTCACTTAAACCCTACATCTTAGAAAAGTTGACCTATTATCACTTGACAAATGAGACCTATTATATGAAATCTATAAATAGCGACCTTGCTGTTACATTAATGTGTCAATTTTTAAATTTATGGTTTGTTTTAAATATTTTAAAAATATAAGGATTCAATTTGAATAATTCAATACGTTAAAGTTCAAATTGTATTCAATCGAAATCTAAATTGCATTTTTGTCATTTTCTATAAATTTTTTTGTTTCCAAAATTATAAGTTGAGCAAATTAACATTAAATAAGTATTTTAAGTAACATAGTGGATAGTATAAGTAGGATCCATGTACTAAGTTTACTGTTTTACAAGAGTTGAGGGATATATATATATATCCAATACACATGAGTGCATAAATCTGCCTAACAAGCTTTTGCCTCTCTGTTGGTTGAATTTGGTGTCACCTGCATGGCCGGTACATAGTTTTTGCATATACCATCTTTTCCATTTCCAATCCTTTCTCTGGCAAGCACACAAATTTTGCTTTTTTCTTTTTGATTTTGGATAAATACAAAAACCTCTGCTCTTTAATGTGATCATTCTCATTCGACCTCCACATTGCTAGATTTTTCTCCATATATCTCTCTCACTGACCACAACCCTCTAATAAATATCGGCTTTTGCCAACTTGCTCTGTTCTTCGTCTTCTTCTTATGGCCTCCTAGACCGTTTATCTTCTTCTACTATCGAAAACCGCAAGCCCAGTACTTCACAATTCTAGGGGATCTGCATTTTCGAAACAACAATCTGGTATTAGTTCAATATTAAGGGGTTATTCTTGGTTTTGTACCTGTTGCTTTTTTTTTTTTTTTAAAGATTTCAAGAACTTGTTTTTCTTGTTGATTTTTTTTTCTTTCGATGATTCTTGTGCGTAAATGCAAATGGGTTTTGATTTTTATCTGCTTTTATTAAAAATTTGGTTATCTGTTTTTGTTCTTTGCATGGGTTTTAGCCTTCTTTATTTGGCACTCAAAATGGATATAATATAATCTTTAGTATTTGTTGACGAATGTTAAGTTGAGTTCTTTGTTCTTCAGAGCGCATGAGATTGATCAAAGTTTCATTTTTTATTGTATGTTCATGGGAATCGTTCAGGATACATGGAAAAGAGATCCGCAGGCACGTTCTTCATTTTAGCTTGAGCTTCTATTACCTTGAACTATTGCATTTCTCGGTTCTTGTTCCTTGGTTTTACTATCGCCGAGTTTTCTTGTGATTATGATGTTTTGCGTTCCTTTACTGGCGTCATTAAGCATCGTTTCTATTTTGTCGGCTTATAGATACTAAAGGGCTAGATGGATTTTATGGTTCACTCACTAACTTGTTAAGCCGTTAAACAGATGAAATGATTTCTAAGATAACATATGCGATGGTTTCAGGGGTTAATGTTAATGGCTTAGCTATCAGAAACTTAAAAGTAGAAATCTATCTTTTCCCATTTTTATGATATGTTCGACGATAAAGAGATGCTTGAAATGTTACTTTAGTACACAAGGGTTGCAAGAAGCTGACAACTTGAGCTGAGACTAGGAAAAGGCATAGTCATTTCTTGTTTGCTTTTGGAGTGAAAGCCATTTTGTCGTGCTTTAAGGATAAAACACATAACATGCTGAAATGTCTTACTAATTGCAGGCTTTGCCACCAAAAAGGCAAATGTCAGGAAACAAGAATAATGGTAATCCTGTTACCCCTCGAACTAGACTGGAAAGGCTTCTGAAAGAAAGAGAGCTTAGAAAATCCAACAAATTCAAAAATTTGAATGAAGAAGCTGGGGACCTTATCAAAGAGTTAGAAAACTCTCCCAGTTTTTCATTTTCTACTGACGCTGAGCACTGGATTTCTGTCAATGATGACCAATTGTTAGAAGGGGCTGATCAGTGTGAAAGGCAAGATAGTTGGCCTCCTAAGCAACGCCTTTTGGTGGTAGCCAATAGGTTGCCTGTCTCGGCAACTAGGCGGGGAGAGGATTCATGGCAACTGGAAATGAGTGTTGGGGGGCTAGTCCGTGCACTTTTGGGTAATTGATAATTATGATACTGAACTCAGCTTTAATATTTCTTTTCCTCAAACTACTTTTTGAAATGCTGTCAAAGTTTCTTTTACATTCCTTTTAAATTACTTCTCTTTAACATGGTTTGTTTTATAGAAGTTTTAAGAATTAAGACTAGGGAGTTAGGTTGTTGATACATATACGTATAGGTGTGAAGGAGTTTGATGCCAGATGGATTGGTTGGGCTGGTGTAAATGTGCCTGATGAAGTTGGCCAGAAGGCACTAACTAAAGCACTTGCAGAAAAGGTTCACATTATATCTTAAAATTTCTAATCTTGTTGATCCGTGGTCTCAAAAATGCTATATTGATTGTTAGCTCACTTGTAGTGCCTAAGGATGCGTAATCTCTTTATTACCTAACTTTGCTATGCCTACTACAGAGATGCATCCCAGTTTTCCTTGACGAAGATACAGTCCATCAATATTATAATGGTTACTGTAACAACATACTGTGGCCTCTATTCCATTATCTTGGGCTTCCACAAGAAGACCGCCTTTCAACCACCCGTAGCTTTCAATCTCAGTTTGATGCATACAAGAAAGCAAACCAAATGTTTGCAGACGTTGTATATAAACACTATGAGGATGGGGATGTTGTTTGGTGCCATGATTACCACCTGATGTTTCTGCCTAAATGCCTAAAAGAATATAACAGTGAAATGAAAGTTGGATGGTTTCTCCATACACCTTTTCCTTCCTCTGAAATACACAGGATGTTGCCATCTCGTACTGAGCTGTTGAAATCTGTTCTTGCTGCTGATTTAGTTGGGTAAGTCATTTAAGTTGCAGCTTTGGAATTGAATACATTTTGATTAGCCATGCAGCTTTATGCTTTTCAATGTCAAATAGAATATGCATGCTTGAATTGTTTTCCCATTTGTAGTTACCCCAGGGGTGTAATTGAGTTTCTAATGCAAGTACTTAAGAGCTGTATTTTAGCTTCATCCTGCAAACCTCTTACCTTATTATTATGTCTTGTTCACTTTTTGGAGTAATAGACTATGTAAAGTTTTTGACGATTCAATATTGTGCATGTAGGAGGATTTTGATGGTTGATATAGGTGCCATAGTTTGGAATCAAAAGATTATTATTGCACTAGCACTCAAATACAAAACTAATGATAACCTTGAAATTTCAAAATCATGCGCCTGCAACTTCCATGAAGTCATTCTAGCAAAGCATCATAAAGTTTCAACAAGTGATTTAAACTCCATGTAAGCATGAGGACATAACATGGTGTTTATGATGTTTATCATAGCTATATATATCATCATGACTGTTCCTAAAGAAGGATTTTCCTTCCCAATAAAGCAGAATTTAAAACTTTTTTGTGGGATTCTTGTGGTATCATTACTTGCTAGTATCTGGGGAATTTAAAAATGTTAAGCTTGTAGCTCCTTTTGTTGGTTGTTAGGATTGAAAGTTATAGACAATACCATACAGTGAAGACTCTCCTCGGAAAATAGTTGTTTGTATCAGCACTTTGAAATCATTCCACAGCTTCAAACTTTATGGGGTTTCTAAAAGCAAGATCATTTTGTTGCCAGTTTCCACACATATGACTATGCTAGGCATTTTGTGAGTGCTTGTACTCGTATCCTTGGGCTTGAGGGGACACCGGAAGGAGTGGAAGATCAGGGCAAGCTGACTCGTGTAGCTGCGGTATACTGATTTGCTGCTTCGTTAGTTATCTGTTGAAGATACTTAATCTATGATATAAATGCTCTATGACTCACTAACATTTTCACATCATAACAATTTGTTTTCTGGACAAAAAATTGCAGTTTCCAATTGGGATAGATTCAGATCGGTTCATACGAGCTCTTGAACTCCCTCAAGTCCAGGAACACATGAAGGAACTGAAAGAAAGATTTGCTGGCAGAAAGGTTGGAGCCCTTGTTCCAAATGAATCTTATATCTATTACAACCCTTTGATTTTGATGGATGAACTCATGATATTGTCATGGTATTTCAAAAGGTTTCAAGAAGTAGAATTTGATTTAGTTAACTTCTTCCACATATCATTTAACTTGTCCATTATTTCGAGTCACTTATGATACTTTGAATCTTAAACTAGTTTGGAACTGGAGTTCTCTGACTATGAGTTTTTTTTTCCTTGATCAAAACCTCACTATTTTTTGTTCTTCTTTTCCCCTTAAGTCTTTGTAGATAGTACTGCTATCATATGTTGCCACATTCAGTATGTTTCCTATACCATTTGGCCATGCCCGAGCAATGTCATTTGTTTTGGAAAACACAAATATGGTTGAATGATTTGCAATCTCATGGTGACTTCATCGTCTAGTTGAACCTTTTATTTTTGTGGTCTTCCTAAATACCAAAATGAAATATGTTTGCTTTAATGCTCTTATGCCAGTTGTTACTGTTCAATTACTCTGACAGGTAATGCTTGGTGTTGATCGCCTTGACATGATCAAAGGAATTCCCCAAAAGATTTTGGCATTTGAAGAGTTTCTTGAGGAAAATCCAGAATGGCGTGATAAAGTAGTATTACTGCAAATTGCTGTCCCAACAAGGACAGATGTGCCTGAATGTATGTTCCATTTGAAATAACTTTGAGTATTATCATATAAGTTTGGAATATAATCACTATTTAGAGTACTTTAATAGGCTCCTGATTCTAGTAAATTAAGACCTCATTAAGGGAGAGAATGCATAATGTCCTGGTTTTGTTTTGGTCATTTCTTTAATGTTCCTTCCTAATTCTTTGCTGGATATTGCCTACTATATAATTTTTTATTCATATTGGCCTTGTTTTTGTGTATAACGATTATGATTAGTTTACCAAATTTGTTAGGTTGTGGGTGAATGCATTTTCAATCACTGATATGTTCCTCGTATCAACTGCCTTCTGCTATGTATTGTGCTCATGATTTATACCTAAATTAGCCAAGTATGATGTCTAATTATACTAATTTCTCAATCTAAACTTTAAAATTCTTTCGGGAGGACAGATCAAAAGCTTACAAGTCAGGTTCATGAGATTGTGGGGCGCATTAATGGAAGATTTGGAACACTTACTGCAGTCCCAATACATCATCTGGTTTGTCATTTCCTTGTAACGCTTCTGCCACTAGAATTGTATGATGAAAGGAACTAAAGCAGAGTAACTTTCCACTGATCTTCATGATGTCAATATAAGTGTTCACCTTTACATTCATGTACTATCCTTATTTTTTGTACCCAATTTTAAAGCTTTTTAATAATATCTTTTTCCAAAGGATTCTCCATTGTTGTATAGACAATTTCTTCGTGGACCAATTCTAACATGCTCATACATAAGCAGCTTCTTTCCTCTCTTAGTAGAGCTAATTTTTCTCCTTCCTCAATCCACTTGAGGCAGAAAAGGAGAAATAGGCTAAATGTGCAACAAGTTCATAGCCAATTTCTTTTTTGGTTAACTTTTGTTTACATAATCTCTCATATGTCTAACAAACAGGAAATTTTATTGACTCGCTAAGTGAATTATTCTTAAATCTTTTTCTTTTCTTTTCAGGATCGATCTCTTGACTTTCATGCTTTATGTGCATTATATGCTGTCACAGGTAAGTGTTTATGTGAACAACTCACAGGTCTTTTACAGTTTGCTTTTCCCTGTATCTTATCCACTTTTGTATCAGTTTTTGGAAAAATTATTTGCTCACTTGAACGCATATAGATGTGGAAGCCCCATAATTTTAAGAGGTAATAGAATGAAGAGTTTAATCAAATATAGAATGCACATTGACATCTTCTAGGATTGGTTATGCCTTCGATCCTTGTAACATTCTATAATCTCATTTGTATTTCATACTTGTACTTGTTGTTCGGAGGATTGGTTATGCTTCGTTTTTCACTGATATTCATGTGTCTTCCATTAAAAAAAAAAAAATACTAGGATGATTAGCCAGAATACAATTATAGCTAAGATGTTGTAGCTATTATTGATATCAATGCAGCACTATCGTTTAATTTTGAATAAGCTATTGTTGTCATAGTTTCACTATTCTAGTTTTTCTCCCTGTCATTTGATAAAGCATACTTACATAAGTAATCTGCATCTCCATGCAACTAATTGTAACTTTTTTAGCATGCATTTATACATTTCAAGCTAAATCCACTCCATTATGCTAGCCTTCAATCTGATGTCTTTTGAAGAGTCTATTTACATGGGGCTAGAAGCCTATGATTTCGTGTTCTATTCTAGTATTTTCTCAACGTTATAGTTCTTTGTGTAGATGTCGCACTTGTAACGTCGTTAAGGGATGGAATGAACCTTGTCAGTTATGAGTTTGTTGCTTGCCAAGCTTCAAAGAAAGGTGTCCTTATCCTGAGTGAGGTAATTATGTAGCTACTCTGAATATAAATTGCTTTGCAGGAAAACTGAGTCTTTTAACGATGCAAAGCTAGCCATCCTACTAGAATTGTTAATGCTCAAGCTTGCCTCTTCTGCATTTCTATGCTATTCCCTTCTCAGGTTTATTCAACAAAAAGCTTCCAATTGAATTACCTAAAAAGAAGGTTGAATTGACAAGCTTCCCGTCATTATTTACTAATGTTGTCCATGCTTTGCAAGACATACGAGAGCACAATACTTGTTAGATATTGTTATGCAAACCTCAAAGTGAATCACTGTGATTATTGTGTTATCGCCTTCCCAATTTGCATTATATATATATATATTCCTAAGACTTCAATCTCAAGATATTAAGAGAACTGATAGCTAGTACTCTCCCAAGCTGGCGGTTTATGATTTCAACTTTTAGAATTCCAGTGATGAAATATTGAAATTTTTGATGATTTGGAACCCATATTCAGAGTTCTGGAAACTGTATCACACTATAAGCACTGCCAAGACATGATCCCTATCAAGTGTATGTTTTGAAGTACTCATGTAATCAGTTATAAGGGCAAAGAAGATTAAATATCTGCAGCTGATAGCTTCACTGTCAGGAAGGGAAATTTAGCTTCTTGCCGCATTGTTCAAAGATCATGTTGAACATGTAGTTTAGAAGTTATAGAGTTCGGGTTTGAGTACACACTCTGGTATTTAAAATGTATAATTTGAAGAGAAGAGACTTACCCGTCCCTCGGGATAGATGGTAAAATAAAAGAAATGTATATAAAATAGGGAATATCCAGAAAAATGAAATTGACGAAGAGTTTGTGCTATAACTTTCTTTCTCCTTCTAGTTTGCAGGTGCAGCACAATCTCTTGGTGCAGGGGCTATCTTGGTAAATCCATGGAATATCCAAGAAGTTGCTGCTTCAATTGGTTATGCATTGAATATGGCAGCAGATGAAAGAGAGAAAAGACACCATCATAACTTCATGCATGTTACAACTCACACATCTCAAGAATGGGCAGCAACCTTTGTAAGGTGATCACCATATTGTGCTTCTGCAACCTTTTAGTTACTTAAGAGTTTAAACCTTTTGTTGCTTTGATAAAGAAAGAAAAAATACAATGGATGCCCCATAATTTATTGTTTCTTTTAGCTCACATCTCTAAACTACTCCAAAACTCCGCAGGACACTGACAAAGATCAAATGGAAATGTCATTCTCATGCTATTACAGGACTTTTTAAGTTGCTGCACATTTGATTTATAATGTAGAGATTCTCCATCAAAGACCATAGACTTTTCTGTTTGTATTGTGGATTAACCAACGATATATATCTGTGAAATTCACTCTTATGCAGTGAACTCAATGATACTTTTGTTGAAGCCCAACTAAGAACAACACAAATTTTGCCCTTACTTCCAATCAAAGTGGCAATTGAACGCTTTAAGCAAGCAAATAACCGTTTGGTGATACTGGTATTATATCTATCTCTTTTAGTGACAAATATGAATTGCTGCTATTCTTTAATTTAACTATGTATGCTCTCTATCCTATCAATTCAAGGTAAAAAGTGAATCCATTTATCTCAGAACATGAACTATATGAAACTTTATGATATTTATATCCCTGTGCTTCCTCTGATCTGATCCAAAGCATCCATTTTTTGCTGTCTACAGCTGAAACACACTTGAAAGACTAAGTTTGTGATAAATAAATTTGAGAGGATGTCTATGAAGTACTGAAAATCGTTTTTGCTGACACTCCTGTACTTGACATTATTGTCTTTATTGCAGGGACTCAATGCAACTCTGACTGAACCAGTGGACAAACTGGGTAGAAGAGGCGGTCAAATTAAGGCAATGGAACCTAAATTACACCCAGACTTGAGGGAACCATTGATGAAGTTGTGTGATGATGAAAAGACTACAATTGTTGTCATCAGCGGAAGTGATAGAGCTGTTCTGGACAATGTACTTTCATCCCTTAATCATTCGTTTTAATTTCTTGGTCCTTTTATACTATGATTTTGGACCTTTTAGGTGATGATTTCATATACAGAATTTTGGTGGATACAAAATATGGCTGGCAGCAGAAAATGGGATGTTTTTACGCTTTACAACTACAGAGTGGATGACAACTATGCCAGAGAATTTGAACATGGACTGGGTTGACAGTGTAAAGGTTTGTATACTATACAGAAAACATCCTATTTTTCATCTCCAGTCCCTCTGGAGCACAAATATTCTCATGTTTATCATGTTATCAGCATGTGTTCGAGTATTTTACTGAAAGAACACCTCGATCACATTTCGAGCTTCGCGAGACTTCACTTGTGTGGAGTTACAAGTATGCAGGTAGTTCACCAGTTACACCATCCATGCTTAAGTAGTAAGAAGTGAATGCTCTGATACATAACTCGCATGCATTTGGTTAATTTACCTTTTACCCATTTACCATCACATTTTTCAGATGTTGAGTTTGGACGTATTCAGGCCAGGGATATGTTGCAACATCTCTGGACAGGACCAATTTCAAATGCAGCAGTTGATGTGGTCCAAGGTAGTCGATCTGTCGAGGTTCGAGCAGTTGGTCTTACAAAGGTATAAGGGTATCTCCTACGCTTACTTTGTGAAAAGATATGTTCCTTTTTATCCATTTCACATTCTCAAGTTCTCTTACAGGGTGCTGCAATTGATCGTATTTTAGGAGAAGTAGTTCATAACAAGGGCATGAAGGCACCCATCGATTACGTCCTTTGCGTTGGTCATTTTCTAGCTAAGGTATGGGTGTTCTTGGCTCAAGAATGTAAGAACATTTTATCACAATTATTATCTTACATAAACCAAGAATAAATTAATACAGGATGAAGATGTGTACCAATTTTTTGAGCCTGAGCTTCCAAATGGATCACCACCCCTGACAAGATCGAGGTCACCAGATCCTGTGAGCACATCTAGGCCCAAGCATCCAGGCAACAGAACCCAGTCCAGGGCTCATCTGAAGAAACAACGATCCTTGTCAACTCTGGAAAGGGGCAATTTCAGGAGCTCTGCATGGAGGCCTGTAGCACATGACAGAATGTCATTTCATGAGGGTTCTTCTGTACTTGATCTCAGAAGTGAAAACTATTTCTCCTGTGTTGTATCAAGGAAGCGATCAACAGCAAGATATGTGCTTCCCTCATCAGATGATGTTGTCAACCTTTTGATGGACCTGGCAGAGGCTTTATCATCTGCTTGATTCTGAGACAATTTCCATTTCCTTTTCATTAGGGATTTTTAACCTCTTCCCCAATACAAACAAATGTTTTCATGACTTGCATCAATCGTCCGTTCACTGATCAACCATCCATGTTCACCGCTTTGTCATCAATTTGCTTAAGAAACTAAATTGAGCATCGGAGTGCTTAAATCCGAACTACCTCCAACATGGTTGTACAGGACTACGTCATTCAAGTTGAGCAGGAGAGCTTTTTGGGAGAGTGAAAAATGGAAAATTTTTGTTTCTTCTGGTGATCAGGTCAGGTATGCTAGGCTCATGGATCAGTGTAGTAAAAGACACATCCATTAAATGTGAAATGGGTTTCTGTTATATCAAACCTAGTGCCCTTAATTTTGTGCATTAAAGATAGGATTTTTATTTTCCTGAGCCCATTTTCTGAAAAACTGTAACAGAAATTTGTATTCATTTCACGGTATATACATTGAATTAACAGTTTCCAGCTCTACAAAATTTTCCCTGTAGGGTTACTTTCAATCTCTTAGATCTACTTCGATTAGAGCTGAAGAGGAGTTCAACTTCGAAGCAGAGGAACACTACGGAGGATGGAGCCTGATCATCAAGCCACTGCATGATGCTCTCTTGATCGGACGACTCTTGATTGCTTTTTGTGTTCAATATGGGCCCCACTGGATATATAGGAGGGATACTAGTACCTTCAGTCGTCAGAGCGTTGACTGCATAAGGTTCTAACTCCTCGAATGTATTTACCACAATGCCCCTGGCTTTCCGAAACGCTCTTGAAGGTTGGAGAAAAAAAGTGGAGAGCCAGTTTTTCCTCAACATCACAGCGGGCAAGACCTTAGCAGGAATCGGAAGACTCGTGGTTGGTACTGATAACTCAACGTCCGAGTTTCCGATCTCAGTTAGATCTACCTGTTGTTCGTCATGAAGAGACTGCATGTGGAGCATGAGACCGAGATAAGCTGCATTGGTAGTAAAGAAAACGTACGTTGGAACTCC
>JANZLF010000002.1:37944735-37955678 GCA_026546835.1 Erythroxylum foetidum
TATTAATTTATCGATAAATTAATAAAATATTCATTTATCGATAAATTAATAACCCCGTATAAGATAATAATTTTTCAAATCTCAAAAATATTCATTTATAGAGATTTTACTGTAATTAGGCTTTGAAATTTGGTGGTAATCTTCTACGAGCCCAATAAAGTTAGCTTGGGTGGAGGAAATGTTATAATGATGGCTTTACAAGTAGGGGGACGAAAGGAAAGTTCACATCATGTTTATATTGCAAAAAGAGGAGTAAAGTAAAAACTATTATTGGTGGGTGGCCTATTATGAAATGTAAGGCTTATAATTAACTTAGATGTGTCAAGAATGTATGTAAAAGTAAACAAAAAACAAAAAAGTAGTTAAGGTAGAAGTACAATATGAAGAGAAGCTACAATAACAACAACAACGCATAAAAATTTCATTGATATGTAGGATCTTGAAAAGTCCCGTAGTATGCAGCTTTATACTTAACTAGTTGAGAGGTTGTTTTCGAAGATGTAATGCTCTTTAATCTAATGAAAAATTCAGTGCTCAATTAATTTGTTGATAATGGATGTTCACTTATATGACCAACAATAAGAAGATATTCAAAAGATTTCATAAACCTATATTTCTAGAGTTCAAATGAATAAATTCTTAGTTAATATATCATTTGTAAACTATTATTAAGATTCTTCTTTCAACTCAAAAGTTAAGAGATTTATTAGAGCTCAAGTAGTTCAAAAGTTTAGTAAAGAATCAAACTAACTATTCAAACAAGCTCCTCATAACAGATAACAGAGTTGAAATTATCTTCATAAAATTTAAGAAGTTCTTGGAGCCAGAAGAAATCAAACAATTCATTATTCCTTATCAACAAGGGTTACACTGAATTTTCGTTTAATGTCTTTGTCGTTATCCTAAATAGCTCAAAGAATCTGTTACGTGACACAAAAGATTTTGACGAGCGATGATTGACCCGCAGGAATTGGAGATGAGAATGAAGTCGTTGTTATCATTCATTGCAAGCTTTTGGTCTAAATGATGGACATCTGGTGATGGTACATGCTGGTGAGGAAGTAAGTGTTCGTGTTCCAGTACTTAATAGTTTAGAAGAGTACATGTACGTCAAGCACCCTTTTTGAAAGGAGGAGAGACTCTTTCATCACTTTTCGTGAATACTTTCAGGATGTCTTACTCTTGGATGAGTTTGAGGTCAGTGTCCCAACATCATTGGTTTTTACAGGCAAGTCGCGTTGAACAGGCAAGTAGAAAACTACAAGAAGAGTGACCTATTCAACCACAACTCTGTGGGGAGTCATTATCGTGGAAAGTGGAAGATGCAAGACAAGTGCCCATATACAAGGGAAAGCACACGTTTGCACAGTTATGTATTAACTTACTACACCAAAAGTTAAAACTCATTTAAACTCATAAAATAAAATGATGGTTAATTATTATATAGAATTAAAGAATGTAAAATATAATTAAAAATAATTATATTATATAAATATTTGAAGTTTAATTAAAAAGGAGATTGTTAAATAAAAATTATTTATTTATTTTAGTTATAAACAATTATTAATTTATAAAAATTGACCGATTAATTAAAAATTAATCTATTTTTAATAATAAGAATTATTAAAATAAATTGATCTGAAAAGTTAAATATCAAAGTAAAAAATTAGACAATTTAATTTTTTTACAATTGAACCGACCAAACCTTTTGAATTTTATAACCGTTACAAAATACTAAAGAAAACATATAACAACAACTCCCGCAAAAAAATATATCTAACAATAATCTCACCAAGATAAAAGCTTTTCTTTGGGTCAATTTTTATAATCTTAATTAATAATTAAAAAACTCGATCGATTTGGCCGGTTTAAGTATAAAAATTTTGATCTGTTCAATTTTTCGATTCAATTTTTAACTTTACTATTCGATTTACTATAATAATTTTTGTTGTTAAAAATCGATCAATTTAGTAATTAATTGATCAATTTTTATTAAATTAATAAATCAATTAATTTTTATTTAAAGTTTTTAATTAAACTCCAAAACCTTTGATGGATAAGAGTAATCTCTTTTAATCATATTTCAAAAATTTTAATTTTATTCAATTTTTAGTCAGGTTCATAAAGGTCTAATATCGATTAAACCTTTTAAATCTTAAACTTCTTGTCTTACCGATTTAATTTCCAGATTTTTAAAATATCATTTATGTTTTCCATTTTATAAAATAAAATAATATTAATTTGCATTAAATTAATTATAAAATATGCTAATCATATGTCATTATTAAAAAAAAGAAAGAAAATAGTCGTTTAAATTTTTAATAATTGCTGTCACAAAAATAATAATATAATAAAAAATTACCAACAGATTGGGATTTTTTACAAAATAAAAAAATAATGTCGTTTTATACTTTCACGTCAAGTCATAGGTCAAACTCGGGTCAGGATCAAGCAATTTTTACATAGAGTTCGATCAATCTAGGCTAAAATTAGGTTACGCCAGATTGGGCAGGACAGACCTGGCTACATTTGTCATCCCTATTATCATCCTAATGAGAATGCCTAATTGTGGAATTGTCTATATAAGAAACAAATTAGCCAACATAAGTAGCCTCCCAAATTGATTGTTTGCTCCTAATAATACTACAGCATGTCATGTTCACATAACTTTTAAAACTAACAAAACACTGTTAGAAGCGGGACCTACAAAATTAAACAAATGGTGCTACGTGGCACCTCCAGGCATGAATTAATCGGAGATTCTGTGCGAACATCGTGACGTCATCCACCACGTGGCTTGCCTTTCTTCTTTTATCACACCTGCGTCGTCGTCGCCAACCCCACCGAAGCGGAGCATGAGCCGCCGGACGCGGCAAACCGAGCTGGTTTTTAATTTTTTAACAATAATTTAAACTGTTGATGGCTTTGAGGAGAAGCAATTTTCACTTCCTTCCTTCTTTGGGAACACCCCAATCATTGGGAGAATCTTTACAGCTTTCAATAGCTTCATTATTACTACAAAGCAACCCATTTTCCCAATTAGCTACAAATTACGTGTGGGTGGGACCTCTGAGATCCTCTGTACCCCTCCCCTCACCCAATCCTGACTCCCTCCCATCCTAGTCATCTACTTATGTGAGTCCCACATAGATGGATAACTAGGATGGGAGGGAGCCAATGTTGGCCAGGAGAAGGGGGACAGAGGATTTGAGGTCGGACCTCTGTTGTTAACCTGAATCCGTTTAAATCGTCCACAATTTTGATTTAATTTTTATTTTTATTCAATTTTTATTCGAATAATTATTATAAATTAATAAATAGATTAAAATTTATTTAATAATCTCTTTTTCAATTAAACTTTATTTAAAATTTAAAATTTTATTTTATTTTATATCTATTTTATGATGGTCTAACTCTAATCGAACTTTTTAAAATTTAAACTTCTTGTCTTATTAGTTCAACTTTTTTAAAAACATTAATAAAACCATTAATTGAAAGCAATTAATAGAAAAGCAACTTATGTTGCTATTTTTGGAATAAGTGAGTATACTTTTTTATCAATTATATATGAAACTTTATCTAAAGCACACACTAATTATTTAAATCTAATTTAAAATAATACAAGTCTCACTTCACTCAAGTAATTTTGAATTTTTAAAAAATTAAAAAAATTAGAAATTAAATATTATAATAATTTCTTTTTCTTGTTTATGTGAATATTTCATAATATATTAAATGCGTTAAGAATTATTTAGCTATAATAAAATTGTCTTACTTTAATTAGATTTAGTTCATTTGTATTTTTTTTAATAAAATTTGACGTTTGTGATATAATTAATAAACATAAATAATTGACGTTTTTCTAATAATGATCCAATTTCTCTTTGCACCCGATCCTAATCATCTGAATTTGGTGAGGATCGAGAGAGGGTTATTAATGTACGTAATTTTTGCTTTATAAATTAATAAATTTTTATGAACTAAAATAAATAAATAAATTTTTATTTAACAATCTTTTTTTAATTAAACTTCAAAATTTTCGATAAGTAAAACAATTTGTTTCGATCGTACTTTAAATTCTTTAATTTTATTCAATCTTTGGTCAGTTGAATATTTTAAAACTAAAATTTCTTGTCTTATCAGTTTTACTTTCGGTCTATTTCAAAACATTTTTTTGTAATAAATTCTCTTTAAGCTGATTTTGAACTTAAACTTATTTCCAATTATTAATTTCCAGATTTCATTGAAATAAAATCAAGTAATTGATTTCCATATATTAAATGAATAGTAATCATTATATGAATATTGTGAGAAACATCTTAATGACCTTAACTACCATTTCAATAACTAATAAACAGTTGAAACTCAAGATTTGTTAGCTAACAATGCATTTATTAGCTAGCCTCCTAGTTCAACAGTTGAACCAATTAGAAGAGGGCAACGCTTCTTAAACCGCGCATGTGTGTGAATCATGTCTTCATCGATTGCTAATGATGAACATGCTAATTAGGTTTAAGCAGTTAATTAAAAAGTCAATCTAGTCCCCAAGATAACTTAATTCTCATTTTCATGTTCAGTTCTTACCTACAACTTGAAAGCATAAAAAAAGACTTGGTTAATAAACGACCTGAAATTTTGACAAAATGATGTGTAGGTCCAGATTAAAAAAATCATTAAAGGATAAACATTGCTATCATCTCAAGATTCAACTAAAACCAGATGAATTAGATAAAATTATTGATTAAAAAATTCAGTCGGGTCGGTGTGGAATTTGATCTTAAAAATTTCGAACTGTCCAATTTTAGGTGAAGATTTCAACCTTCGAGTTTGATTTAATTTAATAATTCTTGTTATTAAAAACTAATTAATTATTAATTAATCCATCAATTATTGTAAATTAATATATATTTAAAAAAATATTTTTTCAATTAAACTTCAAATTTTTTGATAAATTAGAAAAATCTCTTTCAATCATATTTAAAATTATTTAAATATTAAATTTCTTGTTTTATCAGTTTAACTTCTAATTTTTAAAACACTGGGTACAATAATCAGAAAGATTATCTTTAAAATGATTCCATATCCAAAATATAACACAATCTTCCTAAATTTATTGAAGAATTGAGAATTTTTTCTTCATTCATCCCAATAATGATATGCTAAATCTCAAAGTCAACCAGATTCCTGAAGTTAAACAAGCTTCAAAAGCTACAAATGCATGAAACACATTTATCTCAAGAAAGCTTATGTGAAATGCCAAACTCATTCAAATTCGCTAGTGTCCAAATTTTCCAAGTCAAAATAAGCTACAGAAGCAAAAGAGCCGTGAGCGCCAAGGAAAGGAGCTGGTTATCAGGCAGGCGACCAATAAACCACACGAGCACACAAACAAAGTGGGAAGAAGGAGAACAAACTCTGCTAAGAACCAAATGACCACTCAAAGTAATTAACCCTTGTAAGAGATGGATAGGTACCTAGCTAGAAAGACAAAGAAGCAACATTTACACAACACTTGTTGGATGGAGAAAAGCTGGGACCACACTCAAATATCTTTATAGTGACGCCATCACAAGCAATCAATGGTGTACTCGCTACGATTTACAAATCCTCCTCCTTCTCTTCTCCTATAAATCTCACCACCCTTCTCATCCTCTGACCTTCTCTTAACCTCTTCCGTTACCCGATAGCCAATACCGAAAACCATTAATTTATTGAATACCATTTTTTTTTCTGACTAATTAGCAGTTCTTTACATATGGCTGATCAAGAGTTTGAGGAATCCGAGGTAATCTTTTCCGACCAAGATCTAGACCACGACGACAACAACAACAGCGCCTACTACTTCAACCTCCAAGAAATGGATATGTTAGCCCCCAGCTCACGAATGTCGTATAACAGCAGGAAGAGCAAGAAAACAAAGAAGCCAAAGAAGTCGAGTACTGTGCCGGTCAATATCCCGATCTTCCAGCTTGCAGATAGGGTTGAGTTTGAAGATGAGTACGATGGAGGAGAGTTGGTTCCCCCGCACGTTATTGTGGGGCGGCGGATTGCTGGAAAGATGGCGTTTTCTGTTTGCACCGGCAACGGTAGGACTTTAAAGGGAAGAGATTTGAGCCAAGTCAGAAATTCTATACTTAGAATGACAGGGTTTTTGGAGACTTGAGACATGATAATTCTAATTATCTATTTATGGTATGATTAATCTGGGATAGTGCACATTTATTAGAAGACAAAAAGGGAAACGAAAAACGATTTAAGTCTAATCATTTCTGAATTATGTCAAGCCCTCTAATTCCTTTTCTTCTTTTCTGTTGCTTACACTTCAAAGTTTAAGAAGTGTTTCATGTATGAAGACTCTTGTAATTGTAAGACAAATAAAAATCAAAAAGCTCAAAGTGAAAATAATTGAATTGTACATAACAGTTTATGAATTTCGTGTTTGTGGTTTTTGTTTCAAGTGCTTTGTAAGATGATGATGTGAGAGCTAGCTAGCTGTACTTAATTTGCAGGGTATGATTGGTGATGATGTTTGATTATTTATGGTATAATAAATGGGGAGTGCATTGTAGCATCTGCTGCATACTTCTGCAATTGTGAGTTGGAGGTTTGTCTTCACTTGAGACACACCTCCAACAATCAACATGAATGGCTGTTGTCATAATTAGAGAGTGATAGAGATAAGTGAGGAAAAGGGTGGGGGATGAATGAAGAATGGCTTAAGAGAGGTTTTGCAAAATAAATGCATACCTAGCTACCGGTGCAAACGACTTAAATCGTGATAAAAAAATCTAATCAGAGTTTGACAGGTTGAATTGTAAAAATCTTAAATTGTTTAATTTTTTAGTTCCATTTTAAACTATTTGATTTGATTTACTTTGATAACTCTTGTTTTTCAAATTCTTTGATAGCTAAAGATAATTTATTTTAATCATATCTCAAATTTTTTAATTTTTAACCGATTTTATGATGGTATAATACTAGTTTTTAATCTTTAAATTTCTTATCTTACCGGTTTAACATATTTAAAACATTGACTTAAATATTTACAATTGCCTTTTTAAGGGAACGTATAAATATTTCAGTAAAATTTGAATATTATAGAAGGTAATAATTTTAATTCCTTCAACTATTTAATGACATTATTTAATATTTACTCTAAGAAGAGAACACAATTGGATGAAGAAGCGGATAAGGCCGTGGAATTTGCATTCGTTGAAAACAACATTGACGTGATTAGGTTCCAACTCAGGAGGGAAGATGAGTATATCTTAAAATTTTGACATGGAATATCCTAATTTTGAACAATGTGAAAAGTAAATGGCAAAAGACAAAGTCAAGAGTGAGCAGTTTTGTCTATAAAGTCAGCAGCTGGTTCACGGATCTCCGGGGTCTCAAACCATTATCTTTTCCATGACACCGGAATTTGGGGGAATCGAACATGATTTAAGCCAATTTGGCCTAGAATGATATGATGTGCAGCTATGAGAGCCTACCATTTTTTATTAGTTCTAACTAATATCAAATGATGAGTTTCCTATATCTTTGTTGTAAAGGTTTAGGTTACACAACCTTTAGTTGAGTTTGAGTTTGAGTTTGAGGACTTCCTTTCTTTCCTTGCTTAATTATACCAACAGTTTCAAGTAACATGAGATGAAATTAGTGTTAGTTTCACTCAATGAAGCAAAGGGTTCGAGTTTCATACAATAACAACAATAACTTGATAAAAATTTTGCTAATATGCGGAGTTTAGAGAGATCCAACAATACGTAACGATAACTAGTGTTCGAGTTTCATGCATAATTCCGTTCTTAATTACTTAGTAATCTAAAATCATCTCCACCGTTAAATAGACTTGTAATTAAAACCTAGTCAATGGCAATACATCTAGAATAACTTGGTTTGCATTTTTTGGTTTTGCTCAAAGTACTTGTTTTCCAAACTTCTAATGGCGTAATTCTGTCCTAGAAGCCTTATAATAAATTGATATATTCAAATTAAAGATGGTTATATTACATTAATCAAAGCCATTGAAATGTTCTTTCGTGCACTTCTGGCTATAAACATGTGAGGGTGTTATAGTATGATGACTTTCTTTTTTCTTTTTCGTATGTGAGGTTTTGGTCATGATTAACCAACTTGTATGGAGTTAGTTTTTATGACTTTCATCAAGGAGTCTACATGTATGCTGATACGGCTTTGTCGTGGCCATGTGCTTCTTCTTCTTTTAGTTCAGCTACCACCCCCTAGTTGAAGACCTAATATCCACATCAAAACACCAAAAACTCGGTTTGTAAATTAACTATTAATTTATTGCATGCTTTCTTTGAGAAAATGCCCCAGTGCAATGTTCGAATACCAGGCGATAAGGCATTAAAATAACCCATGTCATACTTTCAAGAAAAGTTCGATTGACCTTCAACAAAAGGATCGATATTAGTATCCAAAACCGACACAAGAAGGTAGGTAAAGAATGTCTAATAGCGCGAGATAGCTCTCTCTAAAGAACATAGATAGCATAGATTTGGTGAGAAAAATTAATATATTTCATCGAAAATAACCATATAAAAAGAATTTTATGAAATAGATTTAGTGATAAATAAATTTAATTTTGAATTACTTGTAAGCAAATTCTGATTGATTGCTATTTGCTATAAAATCTCAGGTTTGATATGTATTGTTTGTGTTTGATTAGTGGTATAAAAAATTGATTAATCAAATTACATTACATTTCTAACTACAAGATGATAAGAAGGAAACTAAAGTACATTCATAATTTCAATCTGGACGATGAAACTTACCATCAACAAGCTCGATATATATCCGATTCAATTCTTTTTATCTGTAAAACAAGCAAGCTTTTGATCAAGCAATTACAGGTTGGCTTGATCTTCCTTTAAACAAAAGATGATCTACAGGAAGAACTTAATTATTAAATCCGCCTGGAGTGATTAAATATTGCAAAAAAAAAAAGAGATCCACATGAATAATTAATTAGGTAATCCAATTATACACTTGTAATTGTAGTTTACGATACAACCAAGTAGAGCAATGCTCTACGTGTACATGCAGTTGCGGTTCAGAAACACATAAACCTTAATTAAACCAATCAATCTATGATACAGGAAAAGTCGGTTTAAATAAAGAACAATATAATAGCAACAAGAAGTCTTGACACCGAAGCTATACGTGTGGTGCACGAGACTTTGATTAATTATTGATAATTTGATTGTCGATTTGCCTCAGCTTTACCGAATTGACAACATATTAGATAATGTTGTGTAGATTGGAGACAATCCATATAAATAGTTAATCATAGCAATTGGGATACTGGTGAAGAAATGAAAGTATACATGCAGGGCCGTTCTTATCGTTTTATAGGCCCGGGGCGAAATAAAAAAAATGAACTTAATAAATTGAACGAAATAAAAGAAAGGCCCTTTACCTCAAAAAAAAAGAAAGGCCCTCATAAATTGGCAGTATGCTTAAATTTACATGTTTATATGAAACATAAATGACTCAATTTATAAGTGTACATACTGAACCATATATTAAATGATCATAATATTTAATTTTCTTCTAGTAACGTGGCATCTTTATAAAATTTATGCAGTTGATAGGAAATGAGTTAGCATATACTGCGACTTGATTGACCAATATGTTATTGAATGTGACTCTCACCATGAGAAAGGCATGAGAATGGGCCTCTTTTCAGTACTGAATGCGTTAATAGCTCCGAAAGGAAAGGCATAATAAATGCATCATTAATGGGCCTACATATTACTCAATTATTGGGTTTGTACTGTTATCTTGTAGGCAATTTTTTTAGAGCTTAATTTTATGGCCAATTAATATTCTTTTATTTATATCTTTAAAAAATTACCATAAAATTAGGGGTCCCTCCTCATTATGGGCCCTGGGCAGGTGCCCTATTGGCCCTTGCCCAGGGCCGGCACTGTATACATGGCAATCGAGAGGTGAGTGTTTTTTTTATCAAAAGGATAAATACACTAGACTTTAATTTGCTACACGGGAAAAGGATACTCTCGAAATATCCTCTAGAAGAATAGAAAGACAACCTACAGGTAGGTTTTAAAATAAATGGATGCCAAGTTTAAGAGAGCTAACGAAATTAGCTAGCCAATCCGCAACTTTATTGACCCGAGAGGTGTGTTTTTGATGATTCAATCATATGCATATCACAAAACCAAGTGTCTTTTTCTCTTTCTTTGCATCTTCTCTTTAGTTTTTCAAAGGAATATGTTGGACCATATGAAATGTATTGTTGGTGGGATGCAAATGGATTGATGTTGAAGTTGGTCTCTGTACGCATGAATCTTGGTGTAATATTTACCGGAGATGTTGATTTTGTTTGTCGAGTTTAGAGAGCTTTGGACAATCTTAATTAATTTCAGAATTTAAACCTATTGTCCCGTTAACCAAATAAGATTGTGCCAATGTTTTAAAAACTGAGATAAGACAAAAGGTGTAAGGTTTAAAAGATTCAACTAGTATTAGATTATTATAAAATTGGCTAAAAATTGAATAAATTAAAAATTTTGGAATATAATTAAAAGAATTTATTCTTATTCATAAAAAAAAATTATTAAATAAAAATTAATATAAAACTTTATGAAAAGCTATAATTTAGTTTATTACGACGCAGTCAATCTTAAGATAATGATGTCTAAAACAAGTTAAAATCACAGTCAAAGTCATTATGTACCGCAACTCTAATCTTATTGTTTAATTCATGGAAACAAAATCAACTGATGATTTAGAAATTTAACTGGATTGACCAGTTTATTCGTAAAAACTTTGAACTGTTCACTTTGTGATTCAATTTTTAACTTTTCAAATCAATTTACTACAATAGCTTTTATTATTAAAAATGATTAGTTTATTAAATAATCAGTCAATTTTTGTAAATTAATAAATTTTATAAA
>JANZLF010000002.1:38032491-38044066 GCA_026546835.1 Erythroxylum foetidum
ATATAATTATTGCATAATTATTACGTCACACCGGTTCGACCGGTGGTTGAACCGATCGAACCGGTCAAACCGGTAACTAGTAAGGCCACCGGTTCGATGACCGGTCCGGGTTTCAGAACATTGCGTGTAGGTATGAAACTCTAATTTTTCCTCAAGATTTCTCCTTGGATAGATTTGGTTGTATCATTATTCTTATTTTTCAACTTAAAGCATTCACCTTTGTAGCCAATACCTTGGAGATCTCTTTTGATCTTACTAATTTCTAGCAACTTTTCTAACTTTTTGGTACCTCTATTTAACATTCTTATCCCATTTTCTATACTGCCTAGTTTCAGTTTTGTTTCTTTCAGGTAATCTATTGCAGATAATAACTTTTTCTCAAGATCTTGAATGATGTTCTTCATGGTAAAGTTTTCCTTTTTTAGCTTTTCATTCTTCTTACATGTTTGCACCCACTTTGCATACATTAACTCATAGGCTTTATAAATATCATCACTTTTGTTCTCTGAATCACTGTCATCACTGTTATGATCTAAAATTAAACTTTGGACTAACTCATTTGTGTATTTCTCAAAATTCTGAATTGATTTATCCATAGTTTCATCGTCAAATTCTTCCCTCTTTGTTACTGTTAAACAAGCAATTGGACTTTTGCTATATAAAGCAATAAACGTAACATTACTTACAAATTCATCTTTACTATCCTACTCACTTTCAGATCCATTCTCATTCAAAGTTTTAGTATAAGACTTTCCTTTTCTCTTTTTTAAAAAGTTAGCACATTCCGCTCATACATGTTTAAAGCCTTGACATTCATGAAATTGAATATGCTTCACTTTTCTTGAATCTGCTTCACTTTTCTTTCACCGTTTTAAGTTTGAGCTTGTTGTTTAAAATTGCTATTTGATATGCTCCTACCATTTTGCCTAAACTCAGGTTTATTCTTTTTCACTTTCTTTAACCCCTCACTGAAATTTCTTGTCTCATCAAATTCATCTCCTATGTCATTAACAACTTTACCAGTTTCTGATTGCAATGCCAACTCTTTGCTTTTCTCTCGTTTATCCCTCAATAAGTTCATCTTAAAATTGGTAAGAATCCTAATTACTTTATCCAATGACAGTTCATTAATATCATGAGCTTCTTCATTGTCTGCAATTTTCAGTATAAACCTCGGAGGTAATGATCTCAGTGTCTTTTTAACAAGTTTCAAGTTAGAACACTTGTTCTCGAGTTGATATGTTTGGTTTGCTATGTTATGCAGTCTCTTATGAAAGTCTCTAATAGTTTCACTCTCATCTATCTTCAGCTCTTCAAATCTCATAGTTAATATATGAAGTTTTGAAACTATCACAGATTTCGAGCCCTCATATATAGTTTGTAAAGTGTCTCACGCTTCTTTGCCTATTCATAAGCTAATGTCATTAAAAAGTGACCTTCATCAACAACACTAAATATGGCATGCATGGCTTGAGAATTTTCAAGTACTCTCTCTTCTTCAGCTCTTGTCCACTTAGATGCATCTTTCAGTACAACTTCTCCCTTGCCATCAGTTGTCATTAGATATGTTCACCATGTAACATTGAGTTCCACGCTTTTATTCCTTACGCTTGAATAAATACTCTCATCCATGATTTCCACGCAGGATAATTGGAACCATCCAACAACGGTGGTCTAGTAATTGATGCTCGTTCTCTTGTAGCCATATTTGTGTAACACGAATCTGCACCAACTTGTCGTATCAAGTTTTGATTTGATGACCCGCTCTGTTACCAATTGAAATTCTGAAAGGATGTAGTTTCGCTAAATTTCTGATTCTGCAGCAATTGTTTCTAGCACACGAAAAAACTGGAAAATTAAACAAAAAATTGCAAATCAACATTAGAAATTTATTAAGATAGTTTAACATACTTTGTTTACGTCTGCGGGGCCCTCATCCAGCTTAATACTTTCACTAAGATCAATAGCTTTATACAAGGCTTTATCGAGTCGACTTACTCAATCATTGACATTATCCCTTGTCTATATAACCCGTGAAAGTAATTCACACCTAATAACATGATCGACTCATGCTAATCTCAATAACTTTTAACGATAAAGATAATAAACAAACAACTTAAGTGATTAACATAATAAAGAACATAAACAAATACATTTGAGATAAGAAAACAACTTCCCTAGCAAATTCAACTTCTTCAAAGATAGATTAGAAAGTTGTTCATCAAGATTCAAGGGTGTTGTTGTAGTCTTCCAATATTAACATCAAAACACCACACACAGCTGTAAAAAAGCTCCAACAAAATAAACGTTTCTTGACTGAAACATTGCAAAAATTTGAATTGCAAAATATATACCAATTGTTGAAATTTTTTGCGCAACACCTCCATTATTGACAAGCACCAAAACAAACACGATCAATGACCGATCAACCAAACAAAACTTACGCAAACACCACAAAAGAACAATAGCCAGAATTGCCCTCAATGATGGTTCAAGAATGGAAAAGAACACATCTGACCATTAACAATTATGTAACCCCCTAAAGTCAGACTAGAACAGTAGAAAAAATGTATTAACAATCATACCACACAATTACAGACCACCCAGTCAAATCGGAGAAACAAAAAATCACTAAACCTCTCAATTAATGACAAAGACTAGAGAAAAACCCAACTAAAATGATTATGCCAAAGTCACGTGATTCTTAACAGAAAAATGGCAATAAGTAGAATGATTTCTTGACATAATCAGCTGCTAAAATCGTCACAAATAACTCTAGAAATCCTAACAGCCAAGTCACCCAAAACTTATCATTTTTCCTCTCAAAAAACGACAACACTTTAGCTCACTACACACATAAATCTTGGCCACACTATAGCTACAAATCATCAAACCAAATCTCCATAAATATGCTTATTTAAATAGCCATTATCTCAAAATGGGATATAGATTAAATCTCATCTTAAATAGGATTTTAAATCAAATCCACCTTAACCTTGAAAGAGTCCAACTAAGTCTAATTATTAAATAATGCTCAAAATTAAATAATAAGATATGATAACCTATATCTTAACAAACAATAATCAAACTATGCTAAACGGTGGAACAGGTGTAAAGGTCCTAAGGGATGAAGAGAGCTATGAGAAGAGACGTTGGTTTCTTCTGTGTAAAGGGTTTGTTATTATAAATTTTTTAATATATGTTCATTGAAATACAGGATTTGAGAAATACATTTATTTAATGTCTATATTTACAAATTTAAAATTTAGAAGGCATGTTTAATTATGATCTATAAGTTTGGGATTTATTAATGAATATTAAATTTAATATATTAACTATATTTTTATTAGATGTGGAAGCACTAAATTAAACTTTTTTCTTATTTTTTTCAAGGTCAAGGTTTATTGATGATTCACGTTTTAAACAAGTGTTGCCCATCTGACGAAAGCTCCACATCATTAAGCTTTTCTTTTTCCTTCTCAAAGCTCCAAAATAAATGGTACCCATCTGACGAAAGCTACATATTTACTCCATCGAACTACTTTTTTTTTTTTTTTGGTAAACATCGAACTACATAGTTGACATTGTACAACCTCAGAAAGGGAAAATTCAGTGGAAATCTGACTTATATCCATATGATTATTGCATTTCCAATTTGACTTATAACCATAATTTCTTTGAAAAGTATTATGTCACATTGTTTTTGCTAAAAATGTCACACTCCTATTTTATAATGGTGGTGTTAATAATCATAAATATTGAAGTTGACTCTCACAAACCAAACAGTTATTAAGTTCATGAAAGGGACGCCAGAGACGCATACAACTAGCCCATTTTGTGATTTAATGCACTACAAGAAAAGTATGAAATACCGACGGAACAGAAAAAGTCGCCAATTACCGACGAAAACACTACATCTTTCAGTGAAGTTGCTTGAAAATTTGAGAAGGCGTGAAAAAAAGGAAAATTTACCGACAAACATTTTCGTTGGTAATGTAGTCGACAATTGTGCGTCGTCTTCCATCGTGGAGCTCAAACTTTTAATGTAAACAACAACGTTTTGAAAAGTAACCACACGAATGTCGGTAAATGTTTAAGGTGTTTACGGATGGAAGTTTGGTTTCTGTCCGTAATTTGAGCGATATTTACCAACTGTTATTGACAAGCCGTCAACATATGTTCACATTTTACTGTACATTCACCGATAGTTTATAAACTGTCGGTATATATACCGACAGAAATGTTTCTTTCTATCGGTAAATTTATCGACGAATGTAACGATCTGTCGGTAAATTTCCAGACGAAAACGAGACTCTGTCGGCAAAGTTACTGACGATGCATTTCGTGACGTAATTTTCTGTCGATAAAAACCATCGCAAAATTCAATTACCAACGGAAAGTTAACATTTGCCGTCGGTAATTTTTGTCAATAAACACCTTTTTTTCCCTGTAGTGATGAATCCCTTATATTTCCTTCTTAAATTCAACAATTATACATACTTTACATGGAATTAAAAGCATTTATAGATACGAGAGGGCATGAGCATGCATAATTGGTAAGATTAGGTAAAATTGATCTGAGAAAGCAACAGACCTACAATCTCCTTATTGCCTTTTCATCATCACAATGACTCAGTTCCAAATCCAAACAAAACCCTCCGTATTATTGCTACATTAACAAAAACCATGCACACTTTTCCCTCTTCTAATTAAATAACTCTTATAGTCCTGGAATTAACAAAACAAGTATCATCACTTTTAATTCTTATCCTGTCCAAAGACGAACCAGAATAATAATATAACCTTGTAAAACCCGTATATATAATTAATATATCATTATAAATAAAAATTATTTACTACGTAAGGAGTGGGGAGAGCAAAAGACATGCAAAAACAGAAAAGCAACTCGTGAAAAAGGGTTGCAGGTGCAGCTTGGCCTTTTCGCTCCAAAGCAAAGCAAAAGAACTGAACTGAACTGAACAGTCAGACTCAGACTCAGACTCAGACTCAGACTGCCAGCCAACGACATGTTCCAAACTAACACTTAAATCCGCAGTCAGCACACATTCCTAAGCTGTTGTACACTCCCGCCTTTGTTTTCTTCTTTTGCAAATACTCGGATGCCTAAAAATGAAGACCACCAGAGGGGCTCATCTCCATCCTCTGCTGCTGCCACCCGCCCACCCACCATCACGCTCCCGCTCCACGCCCCTTCAGGCTTCAACCACTCGCTTTTAAATTCTTTGCAAGCAAAGTCCAACTTTTCTAGTTCAAGTCCTTTAGGTTCCATTGACACCAACATGTTGTCGTCAATGGTGGGGATTGAAGCCACTGGAGCAACATTAGTATGGAAAGTGCTCGGGGTTTGCAGTCCAGGACGTAGATAGGATTTTGGGAAGAAGAACATGGGGTCTTTGAGGAGCTTATGAAGACTTAAAAATGAATCCAAGTTTTCCAGAGTAGCTGCCTCTGAATATGCCATTTTCTTTTATGCTATGTAGTGATGAATATAGGACTGGAAGTAATTGTTTATGTCACAGAATACGATTGTTAATCAGAAAACACTTTCAAATAATTGCGAGGCCACCTCTTCCACAGAAACTTCTCCAATATTTCAGTCACTAGATGTTATAATATTTCAGTCACTAGATATTAGCTTGTATTTGACAAATGATTGATAAATCAAACACACGCAAATGAAAGATGAATTATGCATATAAAAAAATTAAGAAACTTTCAAAGCGATAAGATCCACCTAAACAAAATAGATTTATAAATAAAAGGGTCCTCTAAACTTTGGATCATGTTAACGTTGAAAATGAGAAGATCCTGTTATTTGAAAGGAGTCTGTTAATGCCTAAAAAAAGGGCCTTTTTAATCGATAAAAACTTGCTAATTTTTTAAAGAAACCCCTTACAATATAAAAACAGAAAGAGCTTATTTTAAAACTGAAGGAGCCTCTTGCAAAATGAAAATGTAAACAATATAATGTGAAAATTTAAAAGTTAAAAGGAGAGAAAGAATGACGCAGTCAATTTGTACTAGTTCAACATATAACCCAAGCTTACGTCTAGTCTTTAAGTATCCAACTTGAGTGTTTCACTAAAATCCTAAGTAGTAATTTGACGAGCTTCTTCAAGTTCACGAGTACATATTTTTTAAGGTTTTCTAACCTTTCAAACTAGTAGTATTTAGCTAACCTCAACAAGCTCTAAATAGATGAAAATGTAATTTGCTTGATATGAGCTTCAACGATCTCTCTCAAAAAGAATTTTCACTTTTTAAAGCATAAAAGTTTTGACAATGATATCACTTTCAAGAGAATTGATGCTATAGATGTATTTCAAGAATCTAATCTATTTTCGCAAAAGCAGTAACTCTTCCTTAATAAGACATTTCTTTCAACTATTTGTTGCTTATCTTTGCCAAAAATCTTCCAGTAATCGTGGGGCTAATATACAACCTTCATAATTAGTAAGATCCTTTCGGATAAACCATTTCTAATAAGGTGAGTTCATAAAGAAGATTCCTGTAAGGAAGAAAATGTATTTGTTATGATTTTATTTCCTTTTGAGTTAATTGTACAAGGAATCAAATCCAATTTGAATTTTGAAATATTATACAGTTATCATCAAAATTGTTAATCATTTAAGCTAACAATCTCCCCCTTTTTGATGATGACAAACAATAATAGATATATTTTCAAAATTTAAATAATAATAAAAGGTTTTTGAAAGATACTTGTAGACTTTACTTGCAGTTATAATTAGAAGGAGCCTCACTTCTAAAGGATGGAGCTTATCATTTGTTTATCATAGATTTAAACTCCATAATTTCAGCAAAATATATCATTAACAACTATATCATCAGGACAATATATATCATCAATAATAAATATATCATTAGAGCATTATTGAAAATATATCAAGGGAAAATTGAAAAAATATCATCAAGTATTTCTCCCCCTTTGTCATTATTAAAAAGAATAGAGGGAAAGAGTAATTATGGCATCAAATAAAATCATTGGTATTCAGGAACAAACCAAGCAAGAAAATAGAGACAATAATTAATCATTTTTTCTAAACAACATTTGCAAGTCAAGAATCCGATTTCGCATATTGTCTACTTGGTTGTGCATTTGTTCTTGATTTTAAAATTTTTCCTTCAAATGTTAAAGGATCAGATCATTAGAGCTCTAGAGAGGAATAAGAGTTGACTTTTATGGGGTAAGACCTAAAAGATCTGCTACTCTTTCTATTCTACCTATACGTTTTCCTTTTGCTTGTAACTGAATTGGTAGGGAATTGAAGAATGGAACTTTACAGGCTACTATCAATTCAAGTTGTCAAAACAACATCCCATACAGTAGGCCACTAGTGATATTCTTGTGACTTCCCTTGTCCACCATAAACTTTAGAATCATTATGGGGTGTTCATCTTATTGCCCTTTAAAAGATTGTAGACTACATACATATCTAGAAGGATGCACCTTTCTATGGAGCTATTCCTTGAAAAAATTGAAGTAGCCGAAATGGATGCAAGGCATGTTGGTAGTGGGTCCAAGTGTCTACAAAAAGGTCTCCCTTTATGGACTTTCTCAGTATGCAGACATATAATGTCTACTACCTCCCCCAGATCAATGTCAACAATGTCCCACTTATGATAGGGAACATCAATCCTAACAACTGGAATTATACCTAAAATGTTCCTCAAGATTTCCTCTGTTACCAAGATCTCGCACTCATGTACCCACGAGATGATTGCCATCTTCCCATCTATTACTTCTCTTCTCATGTGTGTGTAGAAACACCTTACCAGTTCATCACATATTATTTCGTTCGAATTTAAAAAGTTCTCCCAAAAAATAATAAGAAAGAAGGGTATGATGAGAATACTGATATCAGTGAATAAGTTGGGAGCCAAGATGGGTCCTACTACCACCTTTCACTAGTGCATCTTGTACCTTGCTTATATTTCCATTGATTAGAATAACTTATCGGAGAAGAGGGTTTTCCCTTCTGGAGTATAGTGAATTTCTTTGATTTAGTTCTCTTGGCCTTAGTGATTTCTTCAAACAAGGGTTCTTCAAACATTGGTTCATCCCTAAAGAATTGGTCCTCATTCTTTTCTTCAACCAAAAGCTCTTTTCCTTTTCTTATTTCCTCTCTTTTTCTTTTCCTTGATTCTTCTTCTTCTTTCTTTTCTGCTTCAGTAGTTTCTTCATTTTAAAGCCTGTTTTGCAATACTTTCTCCGGTCTATGGTCTCCTTATCAATGAAGCCAGTTCTTCATCTGATCCATCATTGTCTACAATCTAGTGCACTTCAGGCACTTTCTTATTCTTAGGATCAGTTTTTGGAGTAGTGGGAAGGAGTAAGACTGGTTAGAGTAAGGAAGGGTATATGAAATCTTAAGCTTCTTATTTCCTTCCCCCTCACTCGCATAATCTTCTTCTTCTTCATTGTTCCCTTCTTCTTCTTTCTCTTCTTCTTCTTCTTTCTCTTCTTATTCTCCTCCACAAGAGTCAGATACAAATTATTGTTTGGCTGAAGGTTCATTACTTTTAAAGGAAGAGTTTGAGTTTGATTCTAGGGATAACATAGCCAAAATTTGGGTTTTTCTTTCCTCTGGAGTTTCCTGAAAGTGTGTTTTTGAAGTTTGAGGCTTAGAGAAAATAGAGATAGGCTCAATACTAGTGTTTAAAGAGCCTACTATTGGAGATATAGAAGAAGACTAAGAAATGAGAGTTTGTTCATGGGCTAGAAGTTGAAACCACGATCTTCTTCTATCCCTTTGATTTTGTTCTTGTCATTGAGGTTAAAGAAAAAATAAAGAGAAGGCAAAAAGTTTAGGTGTAGAGAGGAAAAACAAAAGGAAGGAAGACAGTTAGAAGCAAAAGGAACAACGCTTTTGAGAAAGATAACGATTATAATTATGAGTATAGGTAGTCGTACACACCAAAAAAGGAGGTGTGATCATCTGCGTCTCTTTTGTCAGTTTCGTACAGCTGCTTATTAAAACTACGTGCTTGTTTCTTAAAAACTGAAATGGCACCATGACTTATTTCCTTTTTAGGACACGTGCAATATGCTCTATGTAAACCGAGAGGAGTCTTCTAAAATGAAGGGGCCTTCTAAATTATAAGGAGCCTACTATACTAAGAAAAAGTCTCAAACCTGAGGGGAGCCTTCTAAATAAGAAGGATCTTGTTAACGTTAGCAGAGAGAAGTAGTATAGAAAATTAAAATAGATATAATATTAGATAGTTTTCACATACTAAACTCATTTCTCAACACGCAAAATCTATCTTCAAAGAGTAGTTTAGTGAAGATATCAACTACTTAATATTTAGTATTAACATGCAAAAAATCAATGGTACCTTCTAAAACATAATCTATAAGAAAATAATGCTTGATTTCTATATAATTAGTCCTAAAATGGTGCACATGATTTTTAGAAAGATTTATTGCACTAGTATTAATACATAATATAGGAATATAAGAAAATTTTAGAGAAAAATCCTAGAGTTGATGCTTCATCCATAAGATTTAAACACAACAACTAGTGGCTGCTATATATTCCACTTCGATTGTTGAAAGCCCTGTGCAATTTTGTTTCTTGCAAGACCAAGAAACTAGACATCCTCCAAGAAATTGATAGTGACCACTTGTGCTTTTTTGATCAACTTTATTACCTACATAATCTGCATCACAATAGCCAACTATGTTAAAAGAATCAGTTTTTGGATATCATAAACTAAAATTCATAGTTCTGAAAAGATATCAAAAGATCCTCTTAACTACTTGAAGGTGGCTTTCTTTAGGATTTGATTGAAAGCGTACACAAAGAGACGCACTAAGCATAAGGTTTGGTATTGAGCTTGTAAGGTATAGTAGTGATCGAATCATTCCTCTATACTTTGTTTCATCCACTGCCTTGCCTTCTTTATCATTATCAAGTTTAATTCCAATATACATACGAGTACCCATCAGTTTGGCATTCTTAAAATGGTATTTCTTGATAATTTCCTTTGTGTATTTGTTTTGGCTAATGAAGATCCCCTTTTATTTTTTCCTTATTTGTAATTAAAGAAAGAAGGATAGTTCTCCCATCTTGCTCATTTTAAACTCCTCCTGTATTAATGCTAAGAATTATTCATAGAAAGACTGATTAGTAGCACCAAATATTATGTCATCAACATATATTTGCACTATGAGTAAATCATTCTCCTTTTTCTTAATGAATAAGGTTTGATCTACCTTTCTTCTTTCAAAGCTATTCTCAAGCAGAAAATTACTTAACGTCTTATACTATGCTCGAGGAGCCTATTTTAGACCATATAAGGCTTTGGTTAACTTCATCACGTGACCAGGGTGATTTTCATCTTCAAATATTAGAGGTTGCTTAACGAACACTTCTTTGTTAATATATTAATTTAAGAAAGCACTTTGGCATCCATTTGGAACAATTTGAAGTTTCTATAATATGCAAAGGCAAGAAAAATTGTAATCGATTCTAGTCTAGCAATAGGCATATAATTTTCTTCAAAGTCAATACCTTCTTGTGTTTAAATTATAACCTTGAGCTACAAGTCTAGCTATGTTTCTTACCACCTGACCATTTTTGTTGAGTTTGTCTTGAAATACCCAATGAATTCCAATGACTGAATTGTTTTGAGGATGAGGTACTAAATTCCAAACTTTTTTTCCAAACTGATTTAGTTCGTCTTTTGTTGTTGAATCCCAATTTTCATCAGTAAGAGCCTTTTTAACGGTCTTTAGTTCTAATTAAGAGATAAAGGCAACAAAGATGTTTTTGAAGGAAGATCTGGTTCTTAGACTTTCAGAAGGATCTCCTAGAATGTATTGATGTGTATCTTGACCTCTTCATTCTCTTGGTGTTCTTCTTTGCATAGGCTCTTGTTAAGAGGAAGGAACCTGTTCCATCCTGGCTTCAAAAGGACCTTCTTGATCTAGTGATTCTGAAGGTATCATAGGTGAAGCTGATGTATCTTTAGGAACCGGGGGATGCTCTTCGTCATCTAAATCAACTGTTGTTGTTAAAGGTAAAGTTTCATCAAATACTATATGTATTGATTCTTCTATCATCTTTGTTCTTTTGTTGTAAACTCTAGATCCTTTACTAACGGTACTGTAACCTATAAAGATAACTTCATCTGATCTCGCATCAAATGTTGTCTGTGTTTTGTGTATCGGGGCGAACTAGGCCCAGCGTACCCCAAGTTAGCATGCGAAGGGTCCGTATTTTGTGTACCGGGGCGAACTAGGCCCAGCGTACCCCAAGGTAGCACGCGACCACAACCTCAAAGGTATTGTCCTCTTTGGTACTCGAACTCGAGACCTCAAGGTTTTGTTGCATTTAAATGCACCCCTCTCACTATTGAGCTAAAGGTATTATCCTCTTTGGCACTCGAACTCGAGACCTCAAGGTTTTGTTGCATTTAAATGCACGCCTCTCACCATTGAGCTACTCAAAGGTATTGTCCTCTTTGGTACTCGAACTCGAGACCTCAAGGTTTTGTTGCCGTTTAAATGCACCCCTATCACCATTGAGCT
>JANZLF010000002.1:38094750-38107208 GCA_026546835.1 Erythroxylum foetidum
CCTGTGTAGGCTGCTGCTTTTCTTTAACTTTTCTCCCAAAACAGCTCACCAACTCCTAACCTCCAAAAACAATGTAAAAACATCCTAATCACAACAATATCCATCCAATATGCTCCAAAAATGCCCCAAATTAATATGTAAATTATTAACCTATCAGTATGTTTGACAAGTACTCTTACTAAAATGAACCTAAGGGACTTTTGAATGGTTTTGGCATACATATTGCTGTTGTTTTCATAATTTTAGTCATTCTTAGCATTTAAAGGAGGAGGAGCTTTAGTGATAACTTCTCTTATTCTTTTCTTTAAGTTGAGATTTTTGTGTTTTATTTTCAGTATGTTTAATGGATACAAAACCTTTGTTATGGTTATCTCTGATGTTAATTACTTGGTATAATTGACTCTATATGCTTGCAGAATTAGTTAGATCAAGTTTTTTGCGCCATTGCTATGGAACACATAATTGCTATTTTGTCAATATTAGTCCTTTTATTCTTTTTATTTTCCTTTTCTTTTTCTTTTGATATTTTTCATTTTTTAGATAGTTGATGCAAGATAGGAGATTTAGGAGTGACAACTTTGATGCCTTATTTTAATTTCATCTTGAAATCAGACAAACCTATAGATAGAACAAAGTGAGATAGAGAGAAGTGATGACTTCCAATCAAGATAATATTATTGTAGATATTGAGTAGCAGTAACCACAAAGGATGAATATGGTGGACATCTAATTACCTATAATCAGTGCGAGTCCCACATGTATTATATTGAGTCAAAAGGCAAGGAACTATAAGTTGAAGTAAGTACTCCTCCTTGTACTTCTAACTTTAATGGATTACTTGGGTGGACAAAATCACAATCATAAAGGAATTCTATTTAGTGATTTAGACACTTCTACAAAATGCCCTCATAAAAGATGAGCTTTAGATGAAGTACTTTCCATATTGCATAAAAGAGCAAGTAAGAACCTAGCTATTGCCTATTAATGCGAATTTTTTTTAGGATTGTAATCAAGTGTATGATGCCTTCATACTGAGATTTTTTTCTCTACATAAGATCACTAAATTAAGGAAGCAGATTTAAAGCTTTGCACAAAAATAAGGGTAACCATTTTATAAAGCATGGGAAAGATATTAAGCTCTACCTAGCAATGCTCATATCACTTGTATTTATTATGGCTAAAATGAATTCTTCTACAATGCCCTTATACTGATATATTAGACTTTGGTTAGCATAGTTATGTAAGGGGCCAGATATACAAAAATTACTAAAGAGGTTAAGCAAATTATTAAAAAATTGGAATGGAAATCATCAACCAAAATGGTAAAGGGAAAATCGAAAACACCCTGTTACAAGGTTTAAGTAGTTTTACGATTATATATAGTTGGTCTTTTAAATCAAGTGAAGATATTAATGTTGGGTCTATACCCCATACATGCATAAATGTTAAGCCAACCTTGATAAAGAGGCAAAGTACAATCCACCTATGAAAGATAGACAATTTTGAAGGAATCATTTTCTTATAATAGATAAATCGTCTAAATCTCCAAAAAGAAAGAGTAGGGAGTTAGAGTAGGCATATCTATAAGACCACTTAGGTTCCTAAAGAGAACTTAGTTTCCATAGTCCTTGTTGTCATATGGCAACACTATATTAGAGATGCTCAACAAGTTTATATCTTATGTGAAAAATCAGATAAATAGGTGAAACTTAAAAAAGTGGTATAATCAAACAGTGCATCCATTTGTAATTTAAAGCACAAGTTACCTAATTAGATAAGAAAGGAACTAAAAGAGGTCAAGAATAACCTCCTATTAGTGAAAAGGTGAACCCTATAGAGTAGTTGTGTTCCATTAACTTAAAGATTGGGAAAAAAAATTTCATACTATTACTAATGGAAGGAAGGAAATGTAAACATATAAAAAAACTTGAGGAAGAAGAAGTAAATAGAGGAAACAAAAGTAGACTAACACCAATCTAACCTGCTAGTGTTTATTTAGATTCTAAGAACAATAGTAGTAAAGTTGATGTTAGTTTTACCTTTAACAAGTGTCAAACTTAAGAAGACACTTAAACCTTTTGTTAAATCTTATGTGCTAATCATTTTGTACCCTTAAAGGTTAAACAAGAGGAAAGATGAAGATAACTATAAGAAGTTTAAAAAAGTTTCATATCAACATACTCTTCATCGAAGCATTAGTTCAAATGATATTACATGTGAAGTTTTTGAAAAAATTTGTCTCCAACAAAAACAAACTTAAAGATTATGATATAATTCCTTTAATTGATAAGTGTAGTGAGATCATGCAAAACAAATTAACTCTGAAGTTAAAGGATCGATGGAGTTTTTTGATTCCTTGCTGTTTTGGTACTTCTGTTAATTATGTGATTTAGGCCTATATACCTTTGTCTCTTTTCAATAAACTTGTAATTAAGAAACTCAAGCCTACTATAATATCACTATAGCTAGTAAATTGATCCATTAGATAATCAATTGGGGTAGTAGAAAACCTAATTGTTTAGTTGTTTAAGTAGAACTATTCATATTTCCTACCGATTTTTTAATTAGGCACATATAGTATAATATTGGGGTTCTTGTCATCTTAGGAAGACCATTTTTGGCTATTGAAAGGATGATAATTGATATAAATGATGATAACTAAATACTAAGATTGGAGGACAAAAAGGAGGAGTTAACCGTATTTAAATTCTTAAAAGAATCTACTTTTGATGATACATGTTATAAGATTGATAATATTGACTCTATTATATATGCTACCTCGCTTAAAGTTACATATACAGACCCCTTGGAAACATTTTTAGCCTTGGGATTTGTTGATAAGGAGGAGGAGTCCAACATTATGGATTATGCTTTTAGCTTGAATGGAGAGGACTATGATTCCTAAATGTCTTAAGTTTTTAAGGAGTTAAAGAGATTGAAAGCCTAAACCCCTGCCATCTATGCAAAAAACACCTACAATCTGACTAAAATTATTGCCTCCTCATTTATACTATGCATACCTAAGAGAAGGTAAACCTATTATGTTTTTTTCTCCTTCATTGAGTTATGTATAGGAAACTAAGTTGTTTAATTTTATAAGAGAGAAAAAGATGGTGATTGCATGGAACAAATATGATATTTATAGGGTTTAGCTTATATTTGTACTCAAGCTTATATTTATACTCCCATGAATTCCTTATAAAGATAACCAAAAGAGTAATATAGAGAGTCAGTAATGACCCAATTCAAATATAAAGGAAGTTATGAGCTATAAGGTAAGTAAACTTTTAAATACAAGAGTCATTTAAATTGTTTCTAATTGTTCTTAGGGGAGTTATATATAGGTAGTACTAAAAAAAGGCATAACCCTAGTAACTAATGAGAAGGATGAGTCGATACCCCTAGGATTATCGCTAGGTAAAAGGTGTGCTTTAATTACAAAAAATTAAATGCTACCACTCGAAAATATCACTTCCCTCTACCCTTCATTGGCAATATGCTGGAAAGATTGGCAAAGCACAAATTTTATTGTTTCCTTTATGGAAACTTAGGATTCAACTAATTCCCAGTGGCACAAAAAGATTAAGAGAAGACAACTTTTATATGTCCTTATGGGCACATTCCTGATGCCCTTTGGATTGTGCAACTCCATCCATTTTCCAACATTGTATGACAATTATTTTCTCTAATATGAAAAATAAAATAATCAAGATATTTATAGATGATTTTTTTAGTTTTTTAGTCTTCTTTTGATGTTTTCTTGCTTAATCTAAAGCATATGTTGTAATAATATAAACATAACATTTTAGTTTTTAATTGAGAAAATGACATTTCATAGTATAAGAACAATAGGTCTGCGATAGCAGAGATACTTGAGGGCATAAATTTCAATATGACTTCATAAGAAAAAGTAGAAACTAGGAATCTAATTCTTTCAGTAGAGGGGATCCTTTTTTTCCTATGCTTAACACATACAAGTCTGACAAAAGCCAAAAAGGGGACTAATAATGTGAGAGAATCAAAAAGATAAGAACAAGACTAAGAGGCGAGGTAACCTATTTGCTCTAAGATGTTTCATCAAAAAGGGTGGATGTGAAGGCTCTAAGTTCTTGCTATCCTCCCAAGCTAATGTCATAATATATAAGATATAATTGGTCTGTGAGGAAACATCAAGAAAGAGATCAGACCAGGCTCCATTTTTACCTCACTGCTAGCGCACCTCTTCTATCTATTGCCCATTTATTCTAGAATAATCTTTTTATGAGGGACAATTTTACATATTTATGCCAAATCCTTCTATTATTAAGTATGACTGGTACCATTTCAATGTGTTTCAATTCTTTCGAACAAGAGAGGTTTGATGCTTTTAAATTCATTGTATTAATTCTACTTCCTCGGATCCCTTTAGTTACATTCCTTTGTTAAGAGTAGCATGTATAGTATTCTAGGTTCCATTTAGATTGATTCTAGAGTCTTGTTTGCGACTTCCCACAGTCATCTTTCATCATCATTACACATGAATGATTACTTTGGCTACTGGTCTAACGATCGTTCCTGGCTGCCAACTATGTGTTAGGGAATATGATCTCTAGACAAAGGATTAAGGTGGATAGATTTGAAGTGGAAGTTAAAAAAATATTTCCATGCCAGACTTTATTTCGTTTAGTCAAAAGTTGTCTTGGACACACTAGATTTTGTTAGTGTTTTATAAAGTATTTTTCAAAAATTACTTAACATCTATGTCAGTTACTACAAAAAGATGCTCATTTTTTAATTTATTAAAGAAATTCTTATTGTTTTTAATAGTTGAAGATAGAGCTAACTTTGGCTTCTATCATGGTTATACCCAACTATAAGCTCCCCTTTGAGTTGATGTGTGGTCTTAGTTTTCATACATTTAGATTTGTTTTAAGGCAAAAATAGGATAAGAAACTTTTTGCTATATATTATATTAAGTTCTTAATAATGCACAAACTAATTATGTTATCATTAAAAAAGAATTTTTTTATTGTGTTTTTTTAAAGTTTATAACTCATCTTGTTAGCTCTAAGCAACTGCCTATATTGACCACTCAGTGTTGAAATATCTATTGTCTAAAAAAGATGTTGAGACAAAGTTAATTCAGGGATTTAACTTGGAAATTTTAGACCAGAAAGGGTTAAAGCACTTAGTAACATATCACTTATCAAGACTGGAGCAAGAAGACCATGTGGATGAGGAGGCCATCACTAAAAAATTTCTCACTAAGAAACTTTAAGTTGTTCATCAAAATAAAGACCCTTGGTTTGTTAATTTTATGAATTTTCTTATTTAGATAATTATCCTAATAGATCTCCCCTACCACCATAGGATTAAATTTCTCTACGAAGTTAAAATTTTCTATTGGAAAGATCACCTTATATTCAAAAGATGCTCTGATGGGATTATATAAATATATGCACCTGAAGAGGAGTTGAGATATATTTTACATTAGCATCACTCATCCTCTTATGGTAGACATCATGGTGTTATCAAGATTGCTACTAAGTTTTGCAATTTGAATTTATTGACCTACATTGTTTTTAGATTTTAGGAGCTTTGCGTTAACATATAACCAATTCCAATGGATAGGAAATATTGAGATGCCTTAGGGTATGATTCTAAAAGTAAAGGTATTTGATGTATAGAACATAGATTTTATGGGATCATATCCCTTTTTATATGGAAATACCTACATCCTAGTGATAGTTGATTATATTTCAAATTAGATGGAGGCAGTAGTTTTGGCAACAATATCGATGCCAGTATAGTGAAATTCATAAAAAGGAATATCTTATCTCATTTTGGTGTATCTTGAATTATCATTAGTGACAATAGTATTAACTTCTAGAATTATAGGTTAAGTTACCTTTTGAAGAAGAATGGTGCATTTTTAGAACTTTAACCACTTGTCATCCTCAAACAAGTAGCTAATTAGAGGTATATAATTACAAGCTTAAGTACGTTTTAGAGAAAATGATTAATATTCCTAGGAGGGATTGGGCATTGAAACGTGATGATGATCTTTAGACTTATAGCACAGCTTTCAAGACTCCCTTGGGCATGTCCCCGATTACTATTTGGCAAGTTTTGTTACCTCCTAATAGAGATTAAGTATAAGGTTTTGTGGATACTAAAGAAACTCAATTTTGACTTTAATTTAGCTAGTAAGAAAAGGTTTCTCTAACTAAATGAAATCAACGAGTTTCGAAAAGATTCATTAGAGCATGTTTTAGGTCTACGAGCCAAATGGTCTACCTTTTATAAGCCTCTTTTAGTTTTATATGAATTTAAGCTTTTTCTTGGTAACCTTTTCCTAAAGAATATTGAGCCTAAATAAATAACAAATATTTACTCTACAATTCACGGTTAGTAAAGCTTTTATTGATGTTTTGATATTTTTAGGATTGTGATACAATGAAATAAATGTGGGGAAAATTACAAAGGGTATGAAAAGAGGCAATATAACAAGGGAATCTCATGCTAATTAAAAAAGTTAAAATGGTTTTAAAATTATTAAAAATCGATTGGCATGGATACTTGTGCTTGAAGATAATAAAAGAAATAGGGTGGTTAGAAGGATATGAGGAGTTACTTAAGTGAGAATTCAAGTTTCTCTTGATTTATTTGTTACTAATCTATTAATATTTCTTTGTCTCCTCTTTCCTTTCCTTAGTTAGCCTACTTAACTCTTTGGCCCCATTATAATCTTTCAAAGTCCTTTTGATTTTTGCTTACACTTATCCATTTAAGTAGTAGAGATTAAATAAAAACTTCAAATACTTGTATGAATGAGAGATATTTTGTAGGACATGTCAAAATAAAGTGTTTGAGTTTAATGAAGGAGATAGAATGGTATTTGTATTGTCATGTTTGTATAGTTATTTATTTATGAAATATTACATGTTAAGTTTTTGCAATTCAATTAAGACTTGAAATTATGTATCTTATTTTGTTAACTATAAAGCTAACTAATGAGTTCAAATCACTATTTGTAGGCAATATTTAAGTAAACTCTTAAGAAATTATAGCTGCTTTACTAGAGAAACCTAGATGTTTAAAGGCTTATGCTATATGCTAAATATTATTATATACCTACAAAAGTGTAATTGTTCTTATTTTAATTTAGTCTAGGTTAGTGGTTAAGGTCTGTTTGTTATTGATTGCTTGATGAAAAGTAAGAAGTTACGGGAATTTGTTAGATCTATATTTTACACGTTACTTAGGATTAAATTAATTGGTATTTGACACTTTTATAGTATGTTTTATATAGATTATGTGATATTTTCTTATGTTTAATTCATTATCTTGTAGGTGATGAGCTTGAGGAGAAAACATGAAACTGGGTGCAACTTTCTCCTACGTTGTCTAATTGAGGAGATATTGGAGTCATTTGAAAAATAAGAAAACGAAAAACAATTTTATAGAAGACATTAGAAATTAATCTAGCTCAAAAATGTCAAAAATAGAGAAGTTAATAGAAAAAATACATAACAGGAATCGAACTTACTGAGATAAGTGTCTATCTTTCGTGAGCTTCAAAAAGGTTGATAAACAAAATAAGACCGATGTCAGAATGGAACAACATCAAAAGTATTCCTATTTTACAAAAAAAGTTATAGAAAAAGCTCTATAATGTTGGGGACATTTGGAAGGATTTTGACATCCACCTTAATTTTGTTTTCATAATTTTAATATTTCTTATCATTCAAAGGAGGATTTGAAGCAAGATTGAGAGGAGCAAGTGAAAACTTTTCTTATTCCTTTCTTTTAATCTTTTCCTTTTGATGAGATTGAATTATTTGTAGTTTGTATTTGTTATGTATAGTGGCCAGAAACCCGAATTAGGGTTAGAAATGTAGATTATGAGGATATTTCAATTATCAATACACAATTTGATTATTAAGTGATCAAATTTATTTTATTTACTCTTAATTATTGAGTTTATATTTGATCATCATAGATTCAATTGTAAAGATTGTATAGAGAATTGAAAGGAGAAGTATTACCCATGCATTGAGAGAATAAATACTTCGCAACTAGATAATGAAAGTATCATAGACTATTATGATAACTAAATATATTAACTATGCTTAATAAATTTGATTAAGTTAAATTTATGCCATCAAGAGAAGATAATTGTCCAATTAGATATACTTATATACTTCAAGTAAAGACATAGATAATTATTATTTCAACATAGAAAATCAATCTTTGTTTATAATTGAAATTTCATATAAATAAACCTCGTAATCTTAATGTATGAGTTATTGATTTTCCTTATCTAGATTATTTACATTGTTCTTGTTAGTTTAATATATTAATCATCTTCTATATAGATATTCATCCTTTAAGCCGTTTGAAGAAATGATTAATTGAAATATATGCAACCAAATAGATATAACACTTAACTAATAAGATAAAAACTAAGTAGTATACCATAAGATTGCCAAGCATAAAAAATATTTAAGACCGCAAACTCACAAATATTTTTATCCAATGTTCACACAGATTATACATAAGCTTTAATTGACAAAGCCATTAGTTAAGACTAATGCAATATCATTGTACTGGCCTAATATTATAGGTATGTACTAATTGGCAAGCCCCATCGACAAGTAGCTTCAAATGCAACTTCAGGAAACCAGTAAAACTAACTTTACTTCAACCAACAATAACAACAACAATTCAGTAAAAATTCTGCTAATATGTAAGATCTGAGAAGGTTCAGTAATATGCAGCCTTACTCCTAACTAGTAGACAAGATGTTTCAACCAGCAAGGTTGTGCAAAATTACATTTGATGAGCAAGATCAAGAAAGTAAGCACGAAGAACTAAAGAGGGGAAGGGTATAGAAAATAAATATTAAATATGATAATGACATAAAATGAGAAGGGGAAATGAAAACATAAATTGGCAAGTCATCTTATCTGCCAAAAGAAATAAGCAAAAACAGAAATGCAAATGACTTCTAATAATTGATACATTTAACCTACGCTACACGGACCATTGGCTTCACTCCCTGCTTCGAATCTCAAAATTACATCAGTCTGCAAATTCTGCAGAACCTTAACTTTGATCTTTTATGTCCAGTGGTTGTAGAGATCAAACTCCTTGAAGCTAAGATCAGCTCCATAATTGTAGTCTTCGAACCTAAACAAACATATTACATCATAAAGTTAGCAGCACAGCATACAAGTATAGAACTTCCAAAAGTAACCATAAAGATTCACTAATATCAAGAGAATACTGCAATAGTAAAAGATCAAAATGTTTTTAAACTGCCAACTCCAATACATTTTAGCATCAAGTGGAAACTAAAACAAATACGAGTTGCCATCATTTTCAAAGCAAGATAACAACAAGGTTCATAGAATTATAATCTTAGTGAATGCCTGCTCAAACAACAGCATGCACAGCCACCCAGAAAGGACTCCAAAAATGAAAATTTGTATACAAGGCTTAGTTGTTGTATATCCGCTTATTTGATAGCACTGCACTACATCTTTCACATCACTGTTATTCACTATGCCTTAGGGATCCTTTATGTCCTTAGCTATTAATAACTTAAGAAACTACATATAAGATTTCAGCAGTAGGAGCACATTCAAGTCACCTCTTGCTGCAAAACTTATGCATAGCTAAATTCAAGAAGAAAAAGCTATGAAAGGTAATTAAAAGAACCAAAGACCGTGTCGCGTGGTTCACATCACCAAGAAAAACTCAGGCTGCATCGTTATGGCAAGGTACTACGCTGAAAACTTCAACAGAGCAAAACGTGTTCACTCTTTTTGTACATGTTAATTCAAGTACTAAGCACACAGCAAGTAATGAGAAAGAAGCCCAGTGGAAAAGAGAAAGCTTAAAGAGTTCCTTTGGGGTAGGAATCAGAAGCTCTATTATATGTATTGGCAACAGTCTAAAATCAGATTTGACGTTCAGGATTAAGTTGCTAAAATATCTATTGAAACAAAACGACAATAAAAGAAAAGGTGTACACTTTACAGGATTGAATGAACAGATTGCTAGCAAGTAAGACAAACTGCTAGCAGTAGAACTTGTGCAATGACAATTTGCAGTTCTATCTAACTACATATTCTCGGAAAGACAGGAACCTAATTAAATGCGAAGTGTATTATTACTTGAACTTCAAGTATATGACTCACTTTGAAAAGACATTAATTTCTACACCTACCATATGACCACTTTTTGCATGAGAGACAAATCGAATGATTCTGGGAAAGGATACCAGAGTTCCATTCCCTGCACTATCACTTATCACCACAGGAATACTATTGACATCAATGGCACCAGACCAACAGCAAGACTGTCAACCTGTCACAAATAAGTGCTCCATTAAATATTTAACTAAACATGGATGAAACACTTCCACAAAGGACTGCACAGTCAATAGCTTCCCCTGCAGATGGCTCCACCGCTATTAAAACTCTTCTATTAAAAGCTACCCATCAGTTACTGGACAGTATCAAGATGCCAGTATCAAAAATTTTAAAATCAAGTTTCATTCGTTTGTCCCCACTCCTCCCTTTTGTACCATTGACCATGAAAGTCCCAAATAGGAAATAAGACGAACCATGTTCGGAATACCTGTTTTTCCACATGCAAATTCTTATTTCCCCCCGTGCAGTCCCTTTCCCATTCAGGATTGGTGTAGATTCCAAGAATGGGACAGCTCAGATAAGACTTTCTTATATAAAGGAAAACGCATATGTATGTCTCGTATCTATCACAAGTACAACTATTCATCAATGGATTGATAAAGTCAATAACCTAATTTTTCATATAGCAAGCAAAATCGTGTCCTTTTTGCTACGACTCAACCAACCATTGACTGGCGAAACAAGGAAGGGTTTTGATTACGAGCTACATTAGCAGTGCTTGGCAAAGAAACAGCTTAATAGGAAGCCGTCTCCGCACTATATGGTACTGTGAGCTAAAAAAAAAAAAACTGGAAATCAACGGGAATCGAAAGCCATCAACCCACTTAAAAATGTAGGACGAGCAGAGCTTCGTTTCATAAATTAAACGAACCCAAAAATTCACTTTACACTACACGATAAGATCAAGTAGAACCCAGAAGACTCGAGCCACAGAAAAAATAAAATAAAAGAAGAGTAGCCTTTAAATCCTGAACAAAATGCTCATTCCTAGTTTGTCGGTGTAGATCAGAAGAAGGGGAAGAGCAAAAGAATGTACCTTTTGGGCAGAAACCAATGCTCAGAGAACTGTAGTAGCAGGAGAAGAAGAACATGGTGAGAAGGGTGGTGAAGGAGCTGACTTGCAGAGAAACACATGATTGCTTCCAAGACCCTGGTTAAATACTTAATAAAAAAGTGAAGAGAAAAGAAAAGAAGAAAGAAAACACACCCAAAGAGAAAAAGAAGAAAAGAAGAGAGAACGAAATGGAGAGAGTAAAGATGGAGATGAGAGTTGGGACAAAGAAATGACAGCACATAACTAAAGGGTGATTTAGTTGTCTGTTTGAAATATGAAACTCTGACTTCTCTCGTTGTCTGTGCATGAGTTGCATGCACCGGCCGTTTATTACACGCACCATTCACATTGCCTTTGACTAATTGACCTCTTATTTCTATTCTTTAATTTTTTTAAATTTACAAATTCATTGAAAAATAGAGAAGTTTACATCTATAGAGGGACTCTCCCATATGAGATAGACCTATTTAAAACATTGATATATCTAGGTTAAGACAAAACGGCGACATTCAAAATAATATTTGGTGAGCAAAGTTGTTTAACATTTAGGATATAACAAAATATGTCTTTCTCGAATCTTCAAATGTTTCTCGATTTAGGAGGGTGAAAGATGTTTCTGGATTTAGGAGGGTAAAAGGCGATGCTCTAATAATTGTGGATGGTTGAGCTGAAACAGAGAAGGAGTTCAGCAAGGTTTGAAATTCAGGTCAGCTCCAAATGCTTAGCTTCAAACTCCAAAACAGAACCAGAAAAGTGAGCTGAATAGTTAGAGCTTGTGAGCTTCAGCTAGACAAACTAACTTCAATGACTAAACCAATCTACTCAAGGCTAAAGCTTGAAAAGAATTAGATATTTCAGCAACAATAGCAGCAAGCACTTCAGCAGCAAACCAAATAAAATCAAATGCTCCAGCAGAAAATGAACTTCAATATGACAAGCAGCAACTTCAGATTCAAAATGTCTAGCTGTCAATGAATGAAGACTTTGAAGATGAACAACATTTTCATTTTGTAGGCTGAATCCAATTTCTAAAATGGAAGGTTGTAGTGGCATTGTAGGTAACTTAGTGTTTGAGAGGTTGAAAACTGATTTTGTAAATGCTGAATGTATGTAAAACTAAAAAGTTCTAGAAAATGGATTTTGCACTTTTCAAATATGCTTTTTCCACTCAAGAAACTTACTACTTAGCTCACTTTCCATTCACA
>JANZLF010000002.1:38127952-38139636 GCA_026546835.1 Erythroxylum foetidum
ATGAAACATGAAAAACAAAATAAAAAACATACACCCAAAAGCCAAAACAATCGGGTCTTCGGTGAGGTTGACGGCGATGGTGAGGAGGCGAGGAGGAGACGGCGACAGCGAGAAGGAGACAGTGAGGAGGAGACGGCGAGGAGGAGATGGCGACGACGAGGTGAGACACCGAGAGAGACACCGAAGAAGAGAGGAGGCGTGCGGCGTGGGAGAGAGGAGACCAAAGAAGAATCCAGAAGCGCCGACGAGGAGGAGCTGGTTGACCTGAGGGGAGGCGACGGCGAGGACACGGCGGCGAGACGGGATCCGAGGAGGGAGGACAGCTTCGACGATGTGAGGAGAGGAAGGAGAAACCGAAGAAGAGAGAAGACCAGATCTAGATCTAGAAAGGTCGGGGGCTCGGGGGTAGATAAAATTAGGTTAAATTTTTTTATTTTCAATTTAGTCCCTCAAACATTTTAATTTTACGGATTGGTCCCGAAATGTACCGGTGTTGCGGTACCGGCCGGAATTCAAACCCGGAACAGTAGACGCCATTCTGGTACCGGTTTCTGGCCGAAACGGTACGATATACAGAACATTGATATTTATAATAAATTCTAATTCTAATTCGTAATTAGAATTAGATATATTAAAATTATTTTTAATTAAATAATTTATAATCATAAATCAAGATTGACGTCTAACATCGTACCATGACCATCTAAATGTTTAGAATGTCAATTTGGTTTGATTCAACCCATCCATGCATAGTTATAACATATAATTTAATCATTTCATTATCTAATGTTCTAAGTGAACATAGAGTATAGAATTAGTATATACTTTATTTAAATATAATTATGTTTATTTTTGCTGATTAGTAATTAATTTATAATTCATATTAAAAATATCCTTTTTTGAATCTCAATTTACTTTGTCAGATAATTACTTAAATCACTACTAATTAAGAACAATAAAATATTCTTCTTAGTTATTTTAGGGATGACGAATTATTTATTAACTTATTCAACTATCTTCATATAATTATATTATATTCAAGTACTATCGACTAAGCGACTTTGATTAGAATATGTCATAACCAGTCACCAGATATAATAATTCTTATTTAGATGCCTTAGTAATCTCAATCAATTATACAACTATTATAATGAGAAAATATATAAGCACACAAGCAATATTGCATTCGAGATTCTTATAATCAGACTAGTTCAATGTTATGTAATAAACACCCACATATTTATTTAAGTATTTTCATATTTTAATCTATGAAATCGACTACTTCCTTTATAAATAAAAATACAATATATATTAGCCTTTTCGTTCTATTAATGTACAGTCTTATTAAAGCAATAACTATATAATATACATATATATAATAATTTTATTTATAAAATATATTTATCCCATAATCTTATCTTATACAATTAATTAAACAAATATGTATAAGATAAAAAATAATTTTAATTAATTGTATCACAAAAATTTTAACTAATAAATTAGTAACACAATTAAAGCAGGGAAGTTAATGAAAAGAAAATTTTATATGCAAGTTGGATGTAATTAGCCGTTTTTTTGTATATATAAAAGGCAAATGCATAATCAATAAATATTCTTGTAGTAAAATCATTACAAAATTGGCATTAGGTTAATATATTCTCTAAGTAAGTAATTGATTGACTACCGGTTAAAGGAGGAAAAAACGTTGGATCCTATTGCCAAACGGAAATGGAAATAGTCTTTTACTCTCCCTCTCTCTGTGTTGCATATCTTTACCATTATATATAGCACGTATATCCGCTTTTCTATGCTGCGAATTCTAATCTCTCTCACTCCCTCTGGTATGTTTGTAGTGTTTCTGACCTCTCTGATCTCTTCACTACCTCTAGTGTTTTCTTGTCTTTCACATTTTCCCGGGAGACCCTTTTCTTGTTTCTCGTAATTGCAACATCTCATCATTAGGGGTGCACATATCACGTTGATAAGACATGGAAGAGGGTGATCATAATAAGAAAACATCAGATAGCCGAGTAGATGATAGAAAGGATTCAAAAGGGAATGTGCAGAAGGTGGCATTTTACAAGCTCTTCACTTTCGCCGACCGGTTGGACGTGATTTTGATGGTTGTTGGGACGATATCCGCGGTTGGCAATGGACTCGCTCAACCTTTGATGACTATCATCTTTGGAAAGCTTGTCAACTCTTTTGGCTCTGCAACGCAATCTGACATTGTCCACGTTGTGTCGAAGGTGAGTTTTATGTGATGATTTTTCTTGTTTAAAGATATACTGTATCTTCAGAGCTCTACAGCTTAGCTTTCAAGTGAACTTTCTTAGGAAGTTCCAAGTTCTAGTTAAATAAACTAGGAGTATTGTTTAACGTTGTCAATATCTATCGAGTTTCATTTGGCTTGTGAAATTGATTTCATTTTCTTGTGGAAAAATCATCTGTAATTGGTTTTCCTGCTGCAGAATATATTCATCCAATGTCGTTTCCTTTCATGTAATTTTCAGGTAGCACTAAAGATAGTATACTTGGCTATTTTCGCCTGCATTGTCTCTTTTCTTCGTAAGTGCAGGTTCTTCTATCTGAAACTCTTTTAGGTCTTAAATTATGCATTCTTGAATTGTGACTCACTCTCATGATGCTAATAGTGGCATGCATAGGTGCAAAAATCATATTCAGGGTCTGAAAATCTGAAGGAAAAACACCACTAGCTTGGTGGTCAATGTGAAGTTCTGTTATTATGAAGCCATTAGGATCTCTAGAATGCTGATATCTTGGAATATGCTAAGATTTATCATTTGTTTTAAGTCAGGAACTTGCCATAAGAATCACATTTTTGGTCAGGTTCAGCATTTACTTTCACAAAATTTATATCACCGAGTTTTACTGTCAAACTAGCTATATCATAATGTTGTAATATAAGTTTGCCGGAATTCTGTATTATGGCTGCAGAGGTTACATGTTGGATGACTACCGGAGAAAGACAGTCTGCTCGCATTCGAGGGTTGTACCTGCAGACAATATTAAGACAAGACATTGGCTTCTTCGATACGGAAACAACAACCGGTGAGGTTATTGGAAGAATGTCTGGTGACACGGTCCTGATACAAGATGCCATGGGCGAGAAGGTAATGACATTGCCTGCTTCTATAAAAGCACTGTTACAAGATAATGATAAAGCTTTTCATTTCATGCTGATTCCAGATAACTATGCTCATTCCTCTAGTTTCTTATTTCCAGGGGCATGTTTTTGGGTTCACTAACTATTTTTCTTAGTCTATTCATTGGTAGGTTGGGAAATTTATACAACTGATGACAACATTTATAGGCGGCTTTGTGATTGCTTTTATAAAAGGATGGCGTCTTGCGGTGGTTCTGCTTTCCTGCATTCCTGTTCTCGCGCTTGCTGGTGGAGTTATGGGAACTACTATGACAAAAATGGCCACCATCGTACAAGCCTCCTACGCAGAAGCTGGAAATGTTGTAGAACAAACCGTTGGTGGCATCAGAACGGTCAGGCATAAGGAACGATACCCTTATTTATTGTTTGCTTCCTGTGTATAATATCTTGTTCATTTAATGCACTTCTCCAGGTTGTATCCTTCACAGGAGAGAAGCACGCCACTGGAAGATATAATGAGAAACTAAAAACTGCATACAAAGCTGCTGTTCTACAAGGGCTAGCTTCAGGCCTGGGAATGGGTGTGATAATGTTTATTGTCTACTCCAGTTACGGACTCGCAACTTGGTATGGATCCAAGTTGATTATAGAGAAAGGTTACAATGGTGGAAACGTCATAACTGTTATTTTTAATCTGATGACAGGTGGAATGTAAGTTCTTTCTGATGACCGCTGATTTAACTGATATATCCTGTTGATAGCTGCTGAATATGATGTGTTGTTGGAATAGGTCACTGGGTCAGACGTCTCCGTGCATGAATGCATTTGCAGCAGGGCAAGCTGCAGCATATAAAATGTTTAAGACAATCAAACGAAAACCGAAAATTGATGCCTACGCGAATGGAGGATTGGTTTTAGAAAAAATCAATGGTGAAATTGAACTTAAAAATGTCTATTTTAGATATCCTGCCAGGCCTGATGTTCAGATCTTTTCTGGGTTTTCTTTACGAGTCCCCAGCGGTACAACTGCAGCTTTAGTTGGGCAAAGTGGCAGCGGCAAGTCAACAGTTATCAGCCTTATTGAAAGATTCTATGATCCTGATTCTGGTGAGGTGCTTATAGATGGTACAGATTTAAAGAAATTGAAGCTCAGTTGGATAAGGGAACAGATTGGTCTAGTTAGTCAGGAACCTATTCTGTTTCTAACAACCATAAAGGAGAACATAGCTTATGGGAAAGAACATGCAACAGATCAAGAGATTAGAACTGCCATTGAACTTGCCAATGCTGCAAAATTCATTGACAAACTACCAAAGGTAACACCACATTCCTTTACTGTACCAATATATTCTTGGAAGAATCTTTTAACTATATGGATCAAGCTTGCCTTCATAACTAGTATTGTCACACTGACTTTACCAGGGACTTGACACGATGGTTGGTGAGCATGGAGCTCAGTTATCAGGTGGACAAAAGCAAAGAATTGCAATTGCCCGAGCCATACTGAAGAATCCAAAAATTCTCCTTCTTGATGAAGCAACAAGTGCACTTGATGCCGAGTCTGAACGCATTGTCCAGGATGCACTGGTGAGAGTTATGAGCAACAGGACGACCGTGATCGTTGCCCATCGCTTGACAACCATTAGAAATGCAGACATGATAGCAGTTGTGCAGGCAGGAAAAATTGTGGAAATAGGTAACGCCACATTTACTGCTTGATCTTCTGATGCCTAGTTTTACCAATCTAAATTAAGCTCGACTAGACGTATATTTTAGGAACACATATGGAGTTGATTAAGGATCCAGAAGGGGCCTACTCGCAACTTGTTTGGCTCCAAGAAGGAAATAAGGAAGCTGAAGTCTCTCAACCAAAGGATAAGAATAAAGTAGAAGATAACATAGACTTCAATATGCACATGTCGAGGTCTCAGAGCCATGGGAGATCTACCCGGAGGTCCACAAGTATAGGTTCACCAGTAAGCAGGCACTCATTCACACTCAACACCTTTACCATGGGTATGCCTAGCTCTATTAATTATCATGAAACCGAAGAGAATGAAAAGAGCATTCCTAGAAGGGAAAAGGATAAAGAAGTTTCTATGAAACGGCTTGCCAATTTGAACAAGCCGGAGGTACCCATTTTGTTCATGGGGACCATTCCTGCAGTAATTAATGGTGGGGTGTTTCCAGTTTTTGGTCTTCTGATCTCATCATCCATCAAAATGTTCTTTGAACCACCAAAGGAGTTAAAAAAAGATTCCAGGCACTGGGCTATAATCTACGTGAGCTTGGGCATAGTATCGCTCATAACTCAACCACTGCAGAATTTTCTTTTCGGAATTGCAGGAAGCAAACTGATAGAAAGAATTCGTTCAATGACCTTTGAAAAGGTTGTTCATCAAGAAATCAGCTGGTTTGATGATCCTGCAAATTCAAGGTTTGAAAAGGAAATAGTTTCTTACTCTTGAATTTTGTATAGGGCCAAGAAGTTTTAAGAGAGAAAAAAAAAAGAAGGAACTAACTGCAAATACTTTTGTATTACAGTGGTGCAGTTGGTGCAAGGTTATCAACTGATGCATCTATGATTAGGAGTCTTGTTGGGGATACCTTGGCCTTAATCGTGCAGAATTCGTCCACAATCCTAGTGGCACTCGTGATAGCATTTGCATCAAACTGGATATTGGCTTTTGCAATGCTAGGAATATCACCTTTGCTACTTGGTCAAGGGGTAATGCAAACCAAGTTTATGAAGGGATTCAGTGCAGACGCAAAAGTTAGTATTGTTCAATGCATTTTTCATGCTCTAAAGGTTTCATACATTGCATGCACTTACAAAAATTGTTGACTTCGAATCGCAGCTCATGTATGAAGAAGCCAGTCAAATAGCAAATGATGCAGTTGGCAGCATCAGAACTGTTGCATCGTTTTGTGCTGAGAAGAAGGTGATGGAATTATACCAGAAGAAATGTGAAGGACCTGTCAAACAAGGTGTTCGTCTTGGACTTGTAAGTGGCACAGGCTTGGGCTTCTCGTTCTTTGTGCTTCACTGTGCCTATGCATTTATTTTCTATATTGGATCTCTTCTGGTGGAACGAGGGAGAGCAAGCTTTGGAGAAATAATCAAGGTACGATCTGACCTGTCCTATCAAATGCTTTTCTTAATCTCTCAGAACCAGTACTATTCCATTTTATGTCACCAATGTTTGCAGGTCTTCTTTGCACTGACAATTGCAGCCATTGGAGTTTCACAATCCAGTGGCCTGGCTCCAGACACCAACAAAGCCAAGGACTCAGCAGCTTCAATATTTTCAATTCTCGATAGGAAGCCAGAAATTGACTCGAGCAGTGAAGAAGGCCTTACATTAGCAAATGTAACTGGGAATATCGAGTTTGAACATGTCAGCTTCACATATCCAACGAGACCAGATGTTCAAATCTTCAGAGACTTTTCTCTTAATATCCCCTCTGGAAAGGTATAGGACTCTTCTGTGATTTAGTTACTGATGTTCTCCAGCTGTGCCTGTCATGATATTCTTCTGTTGCAGACCGTTGCTTTGGTTGGAGAGAGTGGTAGCGGCAAGTCTACAGTAATCAGTCTAATAGAAAGATTTTATGATCCTGATTCTGGTAATGTATTATTAGATAATGTGGGAATAAAGAAGCTTAATCTGAGCTTTCTGAGAAAACAGATGGGACTGGTCAGTCAAGAACCAATCCTATTTAATGAAACAATCCGCGCAAATATTGGTTATGGGAAGCAAGGAAATGTTAGTGAGGAGGAAATGATAGCCGCCACAAAAGCATCAAACGCCCACAACTTCATAAGTTCCTTACCACATGGCTATGATACCTGTGTAGGAGAACGAGGGGTGCAGTTGTCTGGTGGACAGAAGCAAAGAATAGCCATTGCAAGAGCAATTCTTAAGAATCCCAAAATTCTTTTGCTTGATGAGGCAACCAGCGCATTGGACGCAGAGTCGGAGCGCGTAGTACAGGATGCACTAGATACGGTAATGGTGAATCGAACGACAGTAGTTGTAGCTCATCGCCTCATCACCATAAAAAATGCTGACATTATTGCTGTAGTAAAGAATGGAGTAATTGCTGAGAAGGGAAAGCACGATGCCCTCATGAATGTAAACAATGGGGCTTACGCATCTTTAGTATCACTTCACATGAGTGCAACATAAAGGGCTTGTAATTGGGTTACAGTGTATGTGGTTGGTGTTCAGAAACTGCAAGTGCAGAAAATTAAGAAGTACAGAACAATATGTGATAATGCGATAATATTATTCATACTGGAAATGCTTTTATATAGGCAGTTCATACATCTGCAGAAACTAAAAGCTACCGATACTCCTATATTCAAGGAATATTATTCTGAGCATATCAATTAACTCTTAACTTTCAGATTCCTCATAATCAGGACAACTTTTGACTACTTCAATTAGAATCATTCTCAACACCTCCCCGTGATTCGTAATTGCAAACTCCGGCCAGCTTTCTGAAGCGAATAAACTTGTCCTTTGGTAAAGCTTTTGTTAAGACATCAGCGAGTTGATCATGAGTACTGCAGTATTGAATATCGACAACTTTCCCAGCAACTAAATCTCTGATGAAATGCAGTCTTATGTCTATGTGCTTTGTTCGACTATGAAGAGCTGCATTCTTTGTCATGAAAATGGTTGATTTGTTGTCGCAAAATATGATTGTCGGTGTCTTTGACTCCTCCTGCAATTCACTAAGAATACCTCTAATCCATACTGCTTTGTTAGGAAAGTAAAGCAAAGGATAAAATATAGTAGTAGAAAAAGGATGCAAAGTAAAAGTGCATTTTTTCAATTATCAAACAAAGGTCAAGTACATCATTTAAATAAGGACTAGACTCAACTTAACAGAAGCAATAAATAAGGAAACGTGACCCACTAACACACCACTAAGACTAAATTTTAGGAACTAATCACTACTGTTATTTTGACTAAGCTAAATAACTTGACTCCTAAAAATACTCAAATGCATATAACACGCCCCTAAATAATAGAAACAACTAATAATAATTTCTAAATCAATATTCAACACACCCCCTTGATTTAAAAATACAGACTCCAAGTTTCTGTCGGAAATAATCATGCTTTGCTTGGGGAAGTGCCTTTATAAGGACATCATCAACTTGATCAAGTAACTTGATCACCGATGTTGCAAAACTTCAACTCGATCTTACCTTTTGTTGTCAAATTATGGATAAAATAATAGCGAATGTCAATGTGCTTTGTCCTGTTATGAAAAGTTGGATTCTTTGTCATTGCTATTGTTGCCTTATTGTCGCAAAATATTTTTGATGCACCTTGCTTATAATGAACATCAACCAGTAATCTCCGCAACCAAAGTGCTTAACAAGTTGCTGAAGTTACAGCAACATATTCAGCTTCCGATGACGACAATGCTACCACATCTTGCTTCTTTGAACTCCAAGAAATTGCTCCTGAGCCCAAGCTAAAAACATTACCTGAAGTACTTTTTCTGTCATCTATACATTCTTCCCAGTCACTGTCAGTGTATCCAACTAGCCTAAAATCAGAAGTCCCTGCAATATAGCGTAGAACTCTTTTGGCAGCACCTAAATGTTGTACTGTAGGATAGTGCATATACCTGGACAACACACTAACAGCAAACATGATGTCAGGACGCGTGTGTGTCAGGTAGTTTAGGCCTCCAATTAGCCTTCTGTAGTAACTTGGATCAACAACCTTTGTGCCATCCTCAAGCTGCAGTTTCTCATTCACATTCATGGGAGTAGCAACCACTTTGCAATTATGCATACCAAATCTAAACAAAAGATCAATTGCATACTTTCTTTGTGAAACAAAGATCCCATCTTCACCCTGTTTCACTTCAAGGCCAAGAAAGTATTGCAAAATTCCCAAATCTGACATTTCAAATTCCTTCATCACACTTGACTTAAAATCAGCAATCAAACTTTCACATGATCCCATATAAATCATATCATCAACATAAATGCAAACCACAAGAAAATCATTCGTACCTTGTCTTTTCACATAAAGCGTGGGCTCACTTTCACTTCTTTCAAACCCATTATCCAAGAAGTATGTATCAATCTTGTTGTACCAAGCCCGTGGCGCTTGCTTTAGCACATAAAGAGCCTTTTTGAGCTTGTATACTTTGTTCTCATTGCCACTAACAATAAAGCCATCAGGTTGAGAAACATAGACCTCCTCCTCTAGTTCCCTGTTAAGGAATGCAGATTTTACATCAAACTGGTACACAAGCCAGCCGAGCTTAGCAGCCAACGATAGCAAAGTTCTCACTATTTCAAAACGAGCAACAAGTGAGAAAGTTTCATCATAGTCAATGCCTTGATGTTGTGCATACCCCTTAGCTACAAGCCTTGCTTTGAATCTCTCTGTACTCCCATATGCATTATACTTGATCTTGAACACCCATTTGAGTCCTATGGGTTCCTTGTGATTAGGAAGATCCACCAAATCCCATGTCTTGTTCTTCTCAACTCTGCCATCATTGCATCACGCCAATTTTTTGATTGAACTGCTTCCTCAAAGGTTGTGGGTTTTGTGACATATAGAGCAAAAGAACAATTTTCATAGATCTCTCTAAGTGATTGGAACCTGCCTCTTAGTGGTGTAACATCCCATCACCGATGGGAAGGATAAAATAGTAAATCTAGATTGGGTTGTGATTTTGTACATGAAATTGGGTATACTTGCATAAAATGGCCTCTATACAGATATGAAAAGTGATTTTTGCAAATGCACAAGAATGTACATGCACTCGTGACAATTCCCGGCTTTTCTGTTTTTGTAAAAAATGCAAGTTGGAGTGATTTATGTGTATTCTGCATAAAATTGCAAAGTGAGTACCGATGGGATTACCGGTACTGAAAATGACTATCCAATTGACACTCCAATTAAAGACTTGATTTAGGAATTTTGTTTAGCTTGAGCTATTGAAATTTGGAAAGATTTATGAAAGTCAAAGTAAATAAATTGATTGAATTGGAAATTGATAGGCAAAAAAGTGAGTGTTTATGAAAGAATTGAATCTCAATTCAGTCCGTAAGAGTTTGAAAGTCTAAATTGAAGTAGTGAAGTTAAAAGAATTGGTATAAGGGCAATTAGGGCAAGATACTTAAGATTTTAAGGCTTAAGGTTAAAGGAAGGGGCAAAATGGACTTTTCATAATTAGTGAAAGTATAAAAAGAGAAATTAAGGTTTGTGAATGGGAATTAGAGGAGGAACCGTGGAAGGAGAAGAGGAAGAGAAGAAGAAAAGGGTTTTCGATGAAATCACGAAGAGTCTAAGGATTTTGAAAACCAAATCAAGTAAGTTTAAGCCTCTTCCCTATTGATTAGTGGATTGATTCTTGTTTTGAGTGTTAAAAGCTATAAAATGGGTGATTAATATGTTGGTTTTTAGGGTTACCATTTATGGTTGAATTTTGATTGTTTTGTGAATGATATGGAACAATATTGGTTTAAAATGAGTTGAAAATGAAGTATAAGTGATGTTTAAGTGTTTAGATGAAATATGTTTTGAAAAATGGGAGAAATTGGATTGATTTGGTTGAGAAATCAGGTTTCGGGAGACTTACGGGACTCGCACGTCGTGATGTGCTCATGCGCACGCCGCGGCACGCAAGCGTGCACGCTGCGGCGCAGGTGAGCGTGCACGTCAAGACGCAGGTGAGTGTGCATGCCGCGGAGCACGTCGCGGCGTAGGCCCGCCGGGGCGCACACTTGCGCCCTCGCCGCGACGAGCTATTGTTCCTAAACACGTTATGTTTTGGTTTTTAGGCCATAACTTTTTATACCGATATTCAAATGAGATAATTTCGGATTTGTTATGAACTAGAGACAAGGGTCTATAAGTTAATGAAAAAGGGGAGTGTTGAAACAGTCTTATAAAGTTCACAATTTTGGATGGAAGTTTAGTGTAAAGTATGGTTTTGACAAAATGATAGTCCATATATTTTGGTCAATGATTTTCAGATTTTTGAAGAAAATTTAATAATTTGAGTGTCTATTGAGTTCTGATATTGAGGAAAAGCTATGACGGGAATTTTTGGGATAGTGCCGGGGATGTCACCAAAGTCCATAATACATGTCTTTAAATTGCTCCATGTGCATTATTTCTGAATGGGACGATGTGAATAGTAAATGTGTTTTGACTTGTGATAAAGGCACATTTAGAAAGTCCGCCCACCGACGTTGCCGGGACTTCCAGACGTTAGCGCGGAAGTCAGGTGAGTGACCTGAACGGTTCTCCAATTAGTATGTGTGTCATAATTATGTGATTATGATTATGCGGAGAATAATGGTGGGATAGTGTTTGATTGTGAATTTCGGACTAAAGGTCCAAAGTATTGAAGTGATATGATATAGAAGTGTTATGCGTATGTGAAATTGTGATTTTGTGCTTTTAATGTGGCAAATTGTGAGCCAATTATCCGAATGTGGAAATTTGGAAATGATTGAGATATATGAATACGTGAATAAAGTGATTGAATTGTGGCATATACCGCT
>JANZLF010000002.1:38144788-38166256 GCA_026546835.1 Erythroxylum foetidum
AAATATATAAAATTTAAATAAAATTTAAATAAATTTTGATTTAATAATTAAAAATATATAAAATAAATATTAGTTTACTTGAATACCATATTCCGAAGTCTGTCGTGCCGACTATATACCGCAGAATTCTCTTCAATGATGCAAAATGTGTCTGTGATGGATTTTTCATGAACCACGAAACTACACTCACTGCAAATGTTATGTCTGGACGAGTGTGAGTTAAATAAATTAACCCACCAATGAGACTCCTATAAGAGATAGAATTATTTATTGTCTCTCCATCATTACTGACAAGTTTCTCACATGTTTGTAAAGGAGTCACTACTGGACTGCATTTCAACATACCAAATTTCTTCAATAATTCCTTTGCATAAAATTCTTGCTTTAAAAAAATCCCATCTTCTCCTTGTGTGACTTCTAAACCCAGAAAGAACTTTAGTTATCCCAAATCTATCATGTCAAACTCGGCTTTCATGGACTCCTTAAATTCAACAACAAGAACCTGAGATGAGCCTGCAAAGATCATGTCATCGACACAAAGACAAACCATTAAGAAGTCTCTTTTCCCACTTCTCTTGGCATACAATGTAGGTTCTCGATCACTTTGCTGAAAACCAAGGGCAATGAAATATTTATCGATTAGACTACACCACACCTGCGCGGCCTGTTTTAAACCGTACATTGCTTTATGTAATTTGTAAACTTTTCCTTCAGCCCCTTTAATAGTAAAACTAGCAAGCTGCTTGACTTAAACTTCTTCATTCAACTCGCCATTGAGAAAGGTGGGTTTAACATCAAATTGATACACAACCCAGTGACGTTGAGCAGCCAAGGTAAGAAAGATTCGTACCATCTCGAACCGGGCCACCGGGGTGAATGTTTCTTTAAAGCCAATGTCGGCTTGCTGGGAATAACCTTTAACGACTAGACGAGCCTTGTACTTCTGTATTTCTCCATGTCAACCATACTTGGTCTTGAATACTCATTTTAGTCCGATCGCTTTCTTTCCTGTAAGTAAATCACTCAACAACCATGTATTATTTTTGTTAATAGCAGAATTTTCTTCTCACATTGCTTTCATCCACTTTTCCTATCCTTGAGCATCTTTAAATGTGGTAGGATCGACAACCATTAATGCAAGCCCACAGGTTTCATAGAGATCAGCCAGTGAATGATACTTTCTTCGAGCAATTGGTTTTGATAAATCTGACGAAGAAGCTTCTTCTTGTGGGAGTGCACTTGAACTTGGTGGTGTTAATGGGGACAACGGTGGTATATCTTGCTCTGTTACAAATTGATCATCTTCAGGAACATCAATTGAATATGAGTACTGCGTCTCTTGACTTTCTTTCTCATGCCAATTCCAATGCATACTTTTTCATCGAAGAAAACATCTCTCCTTGTGATTGTTTTTCTACTTTCAGGCTCAAACAATCTATAAGCTTTTGATTGTGTACTATAGCTAACAAATATACACTTTTGTGACTTTTGATCAAATTTTTTTCTAGCTTACGAAGGAATCAAGGCATAACATAAACAACCAAAAAATTTTAAATGACTTACATTGGGTTTAAAATCATTCCATGCCTCAAAAGGAGTCATGTTCATTACAACACGAGTAGGAGATAGATTAAGTAGATACACTGCTGTTGTCACTATTTGATCCATCTCAACAGCGGTGCAGTTCTTACGTTCAGCTACTCTGTTATACTCTGAAGTATAAGGAGCAATAAATTCTCTTTGGATTTCGTTTTCCTCATAGTAGAAGTTGAACTCATTGGAGATAAATTATCCTCCCTTGTTTGTACGCAGAGTCTTAATGCTTAATCCATATTATTTTTCAATCAAAATTTTGAACTGCTTGAATCTTTCAAATGTTTGATCTTTGTTGTCCATAAAATAAACCCACGACATCCTGCTATAATCATCAATAATAAGGAAGAAATACTTACTACTGCCTAGTGAAGGTGTTTGCATTGGTCCACATAAGTCTGCATGTAACAGTTTAAGACATTCATTGGCAGGCCAGGCCGGACCAACTGGACAAGATCTCCTTGTTTGCTTTCCATACACACATCCTTGACAGAGTTTTATATTGCTAATCTCAGGTAAGCCTAAGACCATTCCTTTGCTTTTAAGAAGTGTTAGGCCCTTTAAATTCAAACAGCCATACCTTAGATGCCATAAAGTTGATTCTTCTTCTGCCCTTACTGCAAGCACAAAATGTCCCATTGTTGACAAATCTAAGGGAAACATTTGGTTCTTTTTCATTGCAATACTTGTCATCAAACGATTTGTCTTCTTCTCTGTGATACTACGTTTTCCATTGTCAAACAAAAATAGATGTCCACATTGCATTAGTTGACCAATATTAATTAAATTGAAACCAAGTGCTGGAACATATTGCACATTATGTAAAAAATTGAAAATTCCAAGGCCAAGTTCAAACCTTACAGTGTCTTTTCCTTCAACAAATAATGTGCTACCATTACCAAGCTGTACTTTCTGCTTAACACTTTTATCCAAGTTAGAAAATAATGATTTGGACCATATGGTTTGAACAATCACTGTCCACAAACCATACAGAACTTGGATGTTGCTCTCCATCCTTCTTGTTTTGTGCCATGAACAATTTTTCATCACCAACATTATAGTCTTTTGCATCTGCTTCTTATTTGGTGAAATTATTTTGCTCTTCTTTGTGCTAGCACTCTACTCTTACATGCCCATAATTTCCACAATTATAACACTGTACCGAGTTTATATATGGTTTCTATTCTTCCCCTCGACCTTTACCACGTCCATATGCGCGACCTCTTTCAGATGATCTTCCTTGAAATGTACCACGAGAACCACTCCGGCCCCGACCATGTCTGAAAATGTTGTTATTTTCCTGCACCTGAAAAGCTTTCTCTTCTTCTTTTTCAACCTTTCTACTTATTCTGACTTGGTGCGCTTGCAAGGAACCCATTAATTCATCAAATGAAAAAATAGATAGATCCTTAGATTCCTCAATTACAGCTACAACATGATCAAACTTTGAATTTAAACTATGCAATACCTTTTTAACAATTGTTTGATCATCTATTTTAGCATCGAAAGTCCTCATGTGACTTACCACTGCAATTGCTTTACTAAGGAAGTCTGATACTTTCTCGTCATTTTTTTATTTGTAAGGCTTCGAACTCTCTACGCAAGTGTTGTAGTCTGACAACCATGACTTTTGAATCACCCTGAAATTCCTTTTGCGACACATTCCAAGCCTACTGAGATGTACCAGACATGGCTATTCTAGAAAATATGTTGTCATGAACTACCTGTTGAATGATTGCTAGGGCCTTTGCATATTTCTTTCTTGCTTCTTTAACTCTGGCCTCCTCTGCAGTATTTAACATAGCATCGTCTTTTGGTTCTGTAAATCCGTTTTCCATGAAGTCCCAAAGATCTTGTGACTTAAGAATTGTTTTGACTCGTATTGACCAAAATTCATAGTTTTCACCTTTGAATATTGGAATAAGTGGTTGTGTCGTTCCACTTGCAATGCTATTGTTGCTGCTTGCTACCATCACTCAATCTACACTTTCACACTACACTGCTCACATGTTTTTCGCTCATTCTTTGTTTGGAGAACCTGGATCTGATACCACAATGTTAGTGTTCAGAAATTGCAAGTGCAGAAAATAAAGAAGTATAGAACAATATGTGATAATGCGATAATATTATTCATACTAGAAATGCCTTTATATAGGCAGTTCATACATCTGCAGAAACGGAAAAAAAAACAACTGAAAGCTATTGATACTCCTATATTCAAGGAATATTATTATGAGCATATCAGTAACTCTAACTTTCAGATTCCTCATAATCAGGACAACTTTTGACTACTTCAATTAGAATCATTCTCAACATATGTGATGTATTCCTCTCCTGGCACCACCACCAGTATGCCTTTGTTTACTAATCATTTCTTCAGGATTGGTCTTCTGATGTTCAAAAACTTGAATGAGATTCTAAAGTTGATTTACAGTGTTATGTTCTCCACACTACAGATGACATACTTCCTTTAGAAATTTCCAAGTATTGACAATGCAGTTGCGATTTTTAAATATCAAGAAAACTAGGGGAGATTTTTCTGAAAGATCGTCAAGCATCGCAGAGCGACATAGTGTTAGGTTACTTGAAAGACACAAGAGAAATGGTTGATAGTGTGGATTCCTTATTAAGGTGGAAATCAATTGAGGAAATTACAGGTAACATTTGAGAGGTGCCATTCTCTCCATAGACATTTTCATTCCTAGTACATTTTTGTTTACCTCTTTCTACTCCTCTTGGCCAGCTAAATATTTCCTAACCTGACACCCTTCCTTAACGACTATGCCTCTTCAGCCTTTTAGAGTGCCACTTTGTCCTTAAGGTGAAAAGCTAAAAATTGTTAGTGGATGGTGTCATAGGGTTCCTATAATGCCTCAAATTTTGGAAAATATTTTCATTTGACAAGTACTTCAGTAGGGCTAGTAGAGTCCTGCCTATGATGAACCCCTAAGATCTCTTCAAATTCAACTTTCCATTCCAAATCAGCTTGAAGAATAGGAGGAATCTCTAAGCTGGGGTGTTAGTGCTCATTACAACTTTAAGATATGATAAAATCAGACCGATAGTGGTTGAGTCTCGCATTCCTAAGATGTGAACATCCCTTCAATGTTGGTCTGCCTATTTTTCATTCATTCATATGCGACACTTAATTACTGCTTCGTTTCTTTAAGCATCAAGTCTTGTTCATTTAACTACTCCTATAAACTGGCATTATATGTATGCCCATCTGAGTAGTGCGGTAAAGGCGGTGGCTCCGTTCCATATATAATTTTAAAAGGGGAGATTTGCTGGTCGTGTGAAAAGCGGTATTATTCCAATATTCATGCTATGGTAACTATTACAAAGGTTTTTTTTAGATACCTAACTTATACCAAAATCACATCTATTTCTTTGCATGACAATCTCATTTAGGTCCGTTTAAGCAAGACTCATCATTTCCATATTATCGCTGACCAATAAAACTCTATTCTCAAACGACTCATGACCCTCATAGTATTTAACTCACACTGTTGCAAAAATACTATGAAAGTATTAAATAATCATAGTCAACAATAAACACACATGAACTACTGTAAAAATTAACCTTTATTACTTCCTCAAAGTATACAAAGTAATATTCTCTCTCAATGTATTTCCTAACCCTCTTTTCTCTTTTTCAGGAGCAAGACTCAAATAAGTTATTTATAGGCACCTTTGACTTTACAATTCATAATCCTAATTGAACTGAACTAGCTAGATCACTTCTTATCCTAATCAAATTACATCACATTATCTAATAAAATGACATCTTCATCTAAATAGAACTCTATCTGATAGGATTTATGTACATCACAACTAACAAGATAAGACATCTATCTAGGAATGATACATCCATATTCACGAAGATCTCCACTATCTTCATATGATCCTCCCACAAGGTCTTTATCTTTTAAAGCTTATGTATATCTACTGCGTTCTTATCTGTCACATCGTCCAATATCTCTAGTTGATCTCTATCCATTGATGATGAGTCATCCAAGCCTAAGGCATTTCATAACATACTGATCCTGTCCAATGCTTACCCATATCAAATCCATTAGTCATGGTTCGTCTATTTGAGCTCACATTAAGTTCTTAAAGCTTTCACATGTCTTCCTCATGCGTGTGATCCAACTAACTTTCAACTCAAGGTCCATCTAAAGTTATCTTATGGCCTCACATCCTAATCTTGCATTTCGTCGAAGATTTTTGCCAATGTATACCAACACTTGACAATGCCCATTTTTCTTGCAGAATCATAAGTCTTTACCTTATTTCATCAACCTAAGTATTAAACATTGATCAAGGCTCGTCAATGCCTACACAATTTCTCTATTAGAACTTAAGGGTCTAACAGTAACCACTTACTTCAGGAGTAAGTCGTGTATGCATAAAACAACGTAGATATGTTTCGAGACAACAATTGAATACTTTGGTTTGGTAGTCAGTTTGGAGATGATAGGCAATACTACGTCGTAGCTGGGTTTGTTGTAGGCAAAATAATTTAATAAAAATTGATTGATAAAAAACCTTATCTTTGTCAGACACAATAGATCTTGAAAATCCATGAACTTGACAATATGCTAGACAAATAATTCAGCCACAATGGAGGTAGTGTAGGGATGTTTGAGAGTGATAAAATGAGCATATTTACTAAATTTATCTACTACCATCAAAATTGCACTCAACCCTACTAATTTAGGTAGTCCTTTCATAAAATTTATGGAGATATTATCCCACACTTGTTTTTGGAATAGGAAGAGGTTGCAGTAATCCTACTGGAGAAAGTGATAATGTTTTGTTTTGTTAACAAATTGCACAATTGTTCATATGTTTCTTTATGTCAGCCTTCATCCCTTCCCAATAGAGCTCTGCAATCATTCACTTATAGGTCTTCAAGTACCCCGAATGCCCTCCCAACAAGCTGTCATGAAATTCAACCAAAATTTTTGGAATTAGATTTGAGGTTTTAGAGATCACTAATATATTCTTATGACGAAGCTGCCCTTAACCAAACTCCATTTAGGTTTGCAATTTGGATCTATCTACAAGGCTTGTTTTACCTGAATAAGTACTACATTGACACACTATGCCACTGTAATGTGCAAGAGTTTGGGCATGCAAGAGAGAGCATATGTCACCTTGTTTTCCCCTCCTGGTTTATATTCAATCTTAAAATCATATCCTAATAACTTAGTTAACCAACGTTGCTACTCCTCAATGACAATTCTTTGCTCAAGTAGGTGTTTCAAGCCGTGCTAGTCAGTTTTGACCCAAAAAAATTTGCACAAGATAACATCACCACTTTTGGATTGCAAATCCTATAGCCATGAGTTCCCTTTCATAAACGAACTTCAGGCGGGCACACCCTTTCAAAGTTTGGCTGCAGAAAGCTAGGGATCGATTCAGCTACATCAACAGTGACTTTAATCTCGAACCTGATGCATCTGTCTCGGTAACAAATTATTCATCGAAATTAGGAAGTGCTAGTGTCGGTAGCTACACCATGGCCGTATTAAGATGTATTGTTCTAGTCGCTTCTTCACTCCATTTGAATGCATCCTTCTTTAACAGGTATGTTAACGGAGGTAGCTCCCCAAACCGACGAAAAACTTCTTGGAATTAGTCTATCATCCCTTGCACCTCCTTCGAAAGTCGGTCCCTTTAATCAGCCTGTTAAATGGTTAAGCCTACACATCATAATCATCATTCCTTAGCCTTGTTGGATAGTAGTCTTGGCCATACTTTTTTGGGATATGGCTGCTTTGCTTAGGCTAGGGCCCCCACACAACACTACCATCTTTCCTTCAATGGGTACCGTCATTGTTAGAGAGTATCAATCGAAGTCGGTGTCTCATTATAAACAACCACTTAAGCCCTGATATCACATCATACTAACCAAGATTGAAAGGCAAGAAATCCTCTACTACTGTGACTTGTTGTAATTGAAGTACAACCTCCTTGTAGATTTATGTACCTAGTTCAGGTGTGCGAGTTTCCATTGGCAACCTATAGTTTGTCGTCTCTATGACTGGAATGTCCAGTTTTGCCACTATCTTGTCACTAATGAAGTTATAGGTTGCCTCACAATCAACGAGGACCGTCACCTCCTGGCTACCTATCGTTCTTCGCAGTTTGATCGAGTGAGATCGAGTGAGGAGAGTTTAATCCAATGATTGAATTTAGTGCCAACTAGATTTCTCCCGCCTGCAGCAATATGCTTTAGTGGAGTGGCTAATGCCTCAAACTCCTTCCAGTATTGCATCGTAGAAGATGTTTGTCACAATGGCAGGAGACGATGTTGATGAGTCCTTTTGTGTTTTGGCAAGTACCTTGTCAAAAGCTGTCTTTAACTCATCCTATATCCTAGTGTACGATCATACCTGTTGTGGCAAATTGGAACATGACCCTTCTACTCCACGAGTTGCCTCTGTTGCTGGGCTTGTTGTTGGGTTGGTGGTCATGTCTCCACTTGATTATGCTATACTTCTTTTGGCAGAAATGACGCTCTTGTGAAGAGAATTTAGCACCTCATCCAACATTTGGTTTAAAGAAGAAACCGAGGAATCAAGATGAGCCAGATGACTCTCTATCACTGACAATGATGAACGTTCCAATTATATATATTGAAACATTGCTAGATTGTTAGTTGTTGATATGCTCAAAAGTCGAAATTACAAAATGCATCTAAGTGAGTTGTGAGATCATTGCATTTACATATTGAGAGAAATTCTGTAGACAGTAGTTTTATGCACTCTATACAACTTTATAGCCAGTTAGCCAGAACCTGCCTAAGCATTTACTAAATCGGCTATTGCAAAACATTATTAGCATGAAAGTATGAACCCAAGGCAATGCTAAGGTCTATCTCATCTGAAAATAATCCTATTTGACCACTATACATTGCTAACATCAAAAAAGAGAATAATCGTGCAGGATTTCTAATCAGTGTTACTGAATTCAAACCAAGAACTCTTCCAAATAGGGAAAAAGAAATAGCTTTACTTCCCAAAAAACAGTTGCCATCTTGAAGATTCAGTAGAAGAATATACAACTAAAATGACACTTTGTCCTGACAATATAATCTGAAGTCAAGAGAATAAACCTTTTAAAGGACCACAATGACTAGCAAGATGCACATTTTTTCCTTCAAATATCCACCATCCAAAGTCTTAAATTTGTGTCCAATATTAAGTTTGAAAATTTTTGGGACTTGATCAGAAACGCAACAGACACTTAGTAAACTTCGGCAGCCATATTACTGGAGGATATCCTCTGGCGTTTCTCGACATAAGCCGATGGGAACCACCCTGCTTTACCTTTACATTCTCCTTCTGACCACCCAGTTGGACTCACCTGCAAAAGAGATGAAGGATTAGTGGTGAGCGAATCTTATTCCAGGTGATCAAATTAATAAGGCCTAAATTCGTAACAAGAGATTTATTTTTTGACCATGGTGTATTTACTAATATAATGCACAGCTTGGTGGTAGGAAAATCTGGACCTGAATGAAACCCCACCAGTAGGACCCAATGTATTTCGTTTCAGAAAGCAGCAAAGAAAATCTGGAAAACTTTTGCTATCCAGCCACACCCTCCCAGCCCAAAATATTCACCCACCAACCCACACAAACGCACAGAGAACATATTTCAGGAGTTTCATGCATAAATTTCTACATGTCAAATTCGTAATTGTCTCAATGAAACAAATGAATTAATGAAGCAGTTTTCAAGGAATCTAGCTATGCAATGTCTCTCAGATTATCAAACAAATGAGAGCATTATAGATTTTCTTTTTCAAAAGTAAGATGCAAGTGAAGGAATAACTGCAAAGCTCAGGCTTCGTCACACACAACTCTGGATAGATACTCAACTCTGCTTTTATGGTGATGCAAGCAAATCAGCAGTCAGGGAATTTGAGCATCACAGATGAATCTATCAATTATAAGGATGCTATCATTATGCCACATCATAAATATCAAGAAAAAGCTGAACACCTTTCGTACAACAACATAGTCCCCCACTGCCAAGCTTAGTTCTTTCTCTGTTTCAGCAATGAAAGAGTGTTTTGCCTGAAAAGGTTGAAGCAAACATAAAGTATTAAAATATTTAGACAAACTGGAAAATTTTATCTCCAAGTTTCCATGCCTATTAGATCAAAACTTACTTCGACCAAAAAGTATGTTGTTTTCCCCAAATCATTCTCTGATGGGATCACTTGAGAATGAATCACTGGTGGAGCAGCCTCTTTTTGCTGTTTCTCCAAGACCATCTAACACAAGCAGCAAAACAAGATATTACCCTCAGATGGATAAAATGTTTTTCATTAAGAAAAGAGTTGTAGTATCACTATTCTTGAGCTAACCTCTGCTTCAACCTCACTAAGGATAGCAGCAATTCTCAAATGATAATTCTTTTCACCCTCAACCTGCAGAGCACAAGTGCATCATGCATATCAAATTTAAATCTAACTCTGAACTTTAAAATGCAATATTTATCCTAGAATTATGTGCACACACCATGGAAACAAGTCTCTGGAAAGTCAGTCTTTGCTGCTGTGCTTCAACAGCTGCCAATGCAGCTGCAGCTTCCTTACCGAGGACAGCCATGTTTGATTTTAGTTCTTGCATTTTCGCCTCAGCTGCATGAAGCTTTGCAACATTTTCAGGAATTGGGGCTTCCCTTACCCGTGCTTGTCTTCTCGAAACCTCTATTGCCTGTTTGCTTTAAATAGTGAAATATAAGTGATAAGTTTTCAAGGAACAGCTATGAGTAAAAAATACAACTGTGGTCAAACCTTGCCAATTATTTGGCATAGATAACTTTTGAAATAAGATACCACCTATAATTACCTGTGCCTCAGCTTCCTGTCTCATTCGACTATACCGCTGAGCTAGGTGACGGGCATCCTCCAGAGGAGCACCAGAACTCATTGCTCTCAGGGGATCCAATATCTGGAATAAAGTACAAATATAAGTAGTCAATCTACAAAGCACCATCAGATCCAATATTTAAAATGTGAATCATTCATGGCCTGTCATAAAATCATATTTAACCAGATAAAAATGATTCAAGAAAAGTTGAATTTGAATGTATAGGTTTAAGATATCTTTTAGTTACAATCCAACTTTATTTTGAAAAGGTTGTGATAGTTAGCTTCAATGAATTTCCCATAGCAAACAACTTAGTAAATATTAGCGGTAAAATTTCAACGAAATTTAATACAGTTTCTTGTGCCATGTAAACCTTATGCACTCAACTTTTGTGTAGTTTATATGATAGAATTACCTTCCATCTATAGTACTTGGATGCAGACAGGTTACAGACCATTAAAGAAAATACTGGAATATATTTCAGAAAGGTACATAAAACTAGGAACTATGCCATGCACTTTCATTTCATTTTTGACAATTTAAAAGCATGTACTTATACTGTTCCAACAATCAATTGAAACTCCCAAAACATTTATTTGCAAGCCAATGCAGGCATAGGAGAATGCTATGTATAAAAACATGAGTTAAAATAAAATTTTGTCAGCCCTAAGTATGAACAAACAGCTTGACTCCTCAAGCAGCAGTTATGTTATGCATGACTAACAATATAACATAATAAAGATATGGGATTAGCTCTTTTCTGTGTATTGGTCAACCTGGGAAGAATACAGTCGATTCAATTCGTCCTGCTCCCTCTCCACATGTTTCCGAGCATCACCATAGATACCAACAGTCTTAGCTAATATGTTGTCATTTACATTCTCAGTTCCATATCTGCAGCAGTCCTCAGACAGCTTGGTTCCTAACATCCAACTAGTTTTGATAAGAAAAATGTATGAATGAAGCACTTCATGACCATACAATATGCTAACAACTTGAAAGGGAAAAGTCATAGTGACCACTTGACAGCCTTAGCAAACACACTCCCTAGTCCCTACACCTATATCAGGAGAAAATGTAGTTGCATAAAATGTAAACACAATTTTCACCTGCTTCGATGTGCTTATAGCCTATAGCAGTAAAGGTTTCTGCTGCTCTAATAATATCTTTCTGAAAATCCTGAAACAAGGAGAACGGGATACATTAAATGATAGCTATTATAAGCATAGGAAATCATCAGAAAAAAGAATAGCCATAACATGAAATTAACCTACCCTCCCAGCACGAGTTGATCTGTACAGTTTCTCCAGCTGATGATGTCTCTCCATCTCAACCTCATCAATAACCATAACATCTGAGCTATCGTAACCACTGCCACTGAACTGTTTGATGACAGCCTGAAATCCAAACAAACATCATGTAGAACCAAAATTTTCAATTGTCTTAACTGAATAGTAATGGGTACAACTAACCCCAATGAATATGAATTAAGCGAATCCAAATTTCCTACAAAATGCTCTCTTTCTCTCTCCTTATTCCTACACTTCCCAGCAACCCCGCAAGCATGATAAAACTAAAACGTTTAAGAAGAAAATAAATCAAATCAGTGAAATTTAAGGAAAATGAAAGTCACTGACTTGTTGCTGCTTGGCAACTTGTTCTCTGAACTTGCTGGCTTGTTTCCTTAAAGCATCCATTTTTAGGTTTCTCGATACCACAAGAATAATCTTTTCCAGCTGCAAGAATAACAAGCTTTCCTTTGGAATTGGATTAGATCTGTCAAATGCTGTTTCTCTCCTTTCTTTCCTCTTGTTTATGATTTCATATCATCACATCATCGCTGGAATTTTGACACACAAATTAATAATTACATGAATAGTAGGGCTAGCTATTGAAATTAAAGGTCCATCTTAAATGAAAGTGGGCTTGTGTTCTGAAGCTGGAAAAGTACATGTTTGATTTAATTGAAATTTCATTAACAACATATAATAAAAGAGTACTTGGCAAAATTAAAATTAAAACAACATTTCGAATTATTTAAAATTAGAAGGATGACATTGTAATTTTTTTTTGCAAAATTCATTGCTTTCATTACTTTAAATTAAATTTTCTTCTCCTTTTATTTTTTATAAAACTAGATGTATGCTCTTGTAAAATCTCGTTTATAAAATATAATTAATTTAAATTATTTATTTCAAAATTTAATTTTATTGTGTTATTCAAATGCAGAGTTGATAAATAAAAAGTCAACGTACCTACTACACAAGACTTCCCGGTTTGTGGGAATCTAAGGAGAATCATTGATGTACGCAGCTTTATTCTTGTATTTTTACAAAGAAATTGTTTCTATGATTCGAACTTGTAACCTTAACTAACGCAACAATATTTTCCAAAAACTTTAGTATCTTTTTATTACTATGTTCCTTTTGATTTTAACATGTCCTTCACAACTCTTTTGGTTTGTTTCTTCCATCTAATAACAATCTTTTTCTAATGTTTATTGTTTGCTTCTCTTTTCTAACTGTCTTTTGAGTTTCTTCCTTAGGTTCTCTCCTCCTTATTTAAGTTTTTGTCTTCTTCTTCATGTTTCCTCTATCTTTCCTTGTAAACTTTTTCCTTTAATATTTTTTACTTCTTACTCTTTCCACTAGTTCCTCTTTGGTGAGTTTCTCGCTTAAATCTCCTTTTCGTTTTAGTAATAACTTTTTAAAATTTTGAGTTTCTCCCTTTCTTTCTTTTTTTTCCTTTTGTGGTAATATATAGAATCTTTTTATCTCCGTCCAGCTCTTTTCCAAAGTTGGCTACTCAAGACTTTCCTCTACTTCTCTCCTTTAACCAAATCCTAGATAACTCTAACAAACTAGATCTCCCAAACTAGATCTCCCTTAGTCCTTTGTTTGTTTACAATTGTTCTTCTCCAAATCCTATTTCTCCAAGTTCTCCTTCAACTCCCTTTTCCCATAACCATGTTCTCCCACTTTTTAGCCACCAATCCCCTTGTCCTCAAGCATTCTTGGTGCCAAGTTTTAAGTGACTCAATTTCACATATCAACCTTTAATATTACCATCATTCCTCTTATGCAAGATGCTCTATTATTGCACCTCCTTTAGAGATTCTAAAAAAAGCCTTTTAAGTATTCTTTGACACTAATTGACTTCTTTAACGATAAGAGACTTTTCTTTCTAAGGATGCAGGCTTAGGCGTTCCAAAATTGGAGTCAGATACGGTTAAATGAGGTTTTAGTTAATAAAGATGGTTTATTCCTTTTCAAATTTGTATAAACTATCTGTGTTCATAATGTGTTTGAAGCTAGTCCTTGGTACTTTAATAATGTTCCTCTTTTATCCAAAGTTGGAATCTGAGCATCCAATTGAACAGCTTGAAGCAAAAACCATATTTTATTATGGATCAATATCTATAATATTCCTCTAGAATATTGATCTTATCTAGCAAGTTTTGTTGGTAAGTCAATCTATATGGATGAATCTATAGTAGGGATGAAGCGCATCAGTTAAGTCAGGCTTTGTATGATTGTGGACCTTTATTAATACCTCCTTTAGATCATAACTCTATTAATTTTGGGAGAAATGGATGAACTATATGAAGAATTTGGTATATTAAGCTATCAATGGAAACCTATGTTGGCCAAAAAAAGAAAGAAATGGGTTCCTATTAGCAAAAAATTCCAAAAGGTGATTATTAAGAACTTATAGAGCTAGAGGAGCACATTGGTAATGGCTTAAATGATACACAAGATCTTAAGGAACCCTAATAGTTGAAACACAAATAAAACTAGGATGTCTTATTCCTGAAGATTTTGCCTTGGAAAATTCTCAAATTCAAGTGCAAGTGCAAAGCCTTAAGCTAAATTTCATTACAATCAATAATCAAGAGAACACGAAAATTTATTCTCCTAGAGATATCCTGGAGAAACCATAATTTAGAGCACTTGAACAAAGTTCAAATATGTAATCATTGCTGAAAATAAAGTAGTATAATATAACCCCTCCATCCTTAGGGAGAATTCTATTCTAAATTTAGCTTCCAGTTAATAAAAAGCTAATCTAAGTCCTGGCAATAAATTCTAGATTGCTTCAAGAAGAAAATCTAATAGGAAAAGTAAAGTTAAAGGCTTCAAAGATCCTTTATAATTTTGATTCTATCTTGGAATGTAAAAGGTTATGGGATATAAAACCTTTTCTCTAGGGCTTTTAGAAAAAAAATGAAAGAAGAGAATTGTAGGAAATTAGCTTTTATATATAAAATTGGATAGTTATTTCCAACTATGAGGCATATTATAATGGAAGAATTGTAATTACTTACAATGATGACAAAGTAGACGTCTTGAATTCTTTTATCTTAAATCAGCTGATACATCTCTCTCTTAGAATTAGGCATAAAAATATCAGTTTCTAGGTTACCTTTGTCTATACATTCAATTTTACATTTTAGAGAAAATCTCTTTAGAGAACGTTTAAAAATATTTATGGTGCTATGAATACCCCTTGGATGGTTATTGGAGACTTCGATAACATGCTTTAAAAATCTGAAGCTAAAGGGAATTTAGGTTTAAAAACTATAATCCTGACTTTAGGGATTACGCAACTCAAATTGAGCTAACTAACTTGAGACTAAAACGAAACTTTTTTCTTAGAATAATAAGCAATTAGGGAACTAGTTCATTAAAAAATATTAGACAGAGCCTTTGTGAATGATCTTTAGCTCACTAAATTTCTTGATAGTAACATCTTCTTCAATAATCCTCTTTTTCTCTCAACATACCCTTTTGTAATATATAAGTTAGTTTTGACTTGCAAAAGGCATAATCCATTTCACTTTAATAACTACTTAAATAACATTAAAGGTTTCGATGCGGTTATAACAAAAGGTCTTAGTTATACATTTTAAAGTTGCAAGTCCTACATTTGTATAAGAAAAACTTCATATCATTAATGAAGAGATCAAGAAACTAAATTAGAAACGTTATATCAACACTAAATTGTTAGTCCTAGACACAAAGGATGAGTTAATATAAGCTCAAAACTCTCTCTACCAAAATCCAAGTGATTTCTCCAAACAACTTGAGGAAAAAAATAGCCTTTCATAACTATACTTATGCTCTAGAAGTTAACGCGTCAATCTTAAGGTAGAGATCTAAAATACAATAGTTAAAAGATAGGGTTACAAACTCTAGTTTCTTCCATAAATTAGTTCTCTCCAAGAGGAAAGTCATGTTATCTCCTTACTAAAAGATAATAGACAAGTAGGTCACTCTTAAGCTAAACTAATAGAGGAAATTTACAAGCACTTATAAAATACCCTTCGCTCTTCTTTTTATGGTTGTTCTTTAGTGCAGGTTCTTTAATCCTTCATAGATAGCCAAATATCTAAGGATGCAGCTCAAAGTTTGCTTAATCCTTTCAATGAAAAAGATATGGAGAAAGCTCTATTTAAGTTCAAATCAAACAAGATGGCCTCAATGCTTATATCTTCCAAAAAAAAGATATGGCCACACATAAAGAAGATAATTATATGTAGTTCTTGAATTATTTAAGCAAGGTAAGATGTTGAAGGAACCAAACAATAAGCATTTACAAAATTATTGCAAAGCTCATAGCTCTTAAGCTCAAAGGTTTCTTTGGAACAAATCATTAACTTATCATATGGAGCTTTCGTTAAAAAGAGGCTTATTTTGGACAATGTCTTGCTAATAAAAGAATCCTTTAGAATCTTCAATAAGATGCATTATATGAAATGTTGTTCTATCAAGTTAGGCTTTTATAAAGCATTATATTATATAAATTAGGACTTCTTCTTACATTCATTATTTGTGTTTGGTTTTCTTTTGATATTTATAAACCAGATTGAACAATATGTCACTTATACCTCTTATAGTATTTTGGTTAATCGACTGCTTACCAAGCTTATTAAAGGTGTATAAGGTATAAGACATGGAGACCTGAGTTCACCTTTTATAATGTGCATTGAAGTCCTAACCAGACTTATTGGCCATGTTATAATCTTATAAGAGAAACTCAAATACTACATCAATTGCAGTGAGCTAAAAATATTTTGCTTATCCTTTTCAAATGATCTACTCTTACTTTTTAGAGTTGATCCTAGTTTAGGTTGTGCCATAATGTCAATTATTGGTACATTCAAGGAATTTTCTGGGCTAAAGAGAAAAGGATAAAACCACTTGTTAATTTCTACAGAACCTAAAACCATCTCTTCCTGGCTCTCCAACCTGATAGTGATGAAGATAATGAAGTATTTATCACTTATTTGGTAATCCCAATCACTACAAAAAAGCCTACTTATAGATAGTTTCATCCCTTGATTAAAACAAACCAAAAAAGGATCACTAACTAGTGTAACAAAAGCATTGTATTTGTTGGGAAGGATCAACTGATAAACTTTATGCTTAATAGCTTATATATTTACTATCTCTTTTATATAGTTTTCCTTAAGAATTTAATAAAACTATTGAGAAAATCCTAAGAGGCTTTATGTGGTTAAGTGATACAACAAAGAGATCAATTTTAAGGTTAAGTGGCAAGATATATGTCTACCTAAGAAAGAAAGGGGCTTAAGCATTAACCCAATCAAGATTACTAATAAAATCCTAATCATCAAGATTATTTAAAGACTCTTAGTAGACAAAGAGACCTTATGGGTGAAGTGGATCCACTCATACTATCTATCAATGTAATGTTATTAAAGTGTCATGCTTAAAGCTAACATTTCTTAGACAATGTTTTACATTTTCATATTAAAGGAGCAGGTGAGGGTGCATGTCAAATTAATTGTTAGAGATGGAAGGTATACTAACTTTTGGCATGAAAAATGGAGTAACTTAGGTCCCTTAATGAACATCAAATAGCTCTCCATTATTAGGGAAATATTCCAAAACATGCACTAATAAATGAAGTTCTTAAAGAGAGCCTTTAGAATATTTCTAATAGAACATATGCAATGGTTATGGGATTTTCTTTAAACTACTCCATGAATCCTCATAGAGAAGACAAGATTTTACAGATGAAACATGCCTCAGGGAGATTCATAAATTCATTATACAAGCACGTTAGATAGGTTTCAAAAGTGAAATAGCATAGAACAATTTAGTTTGAGCAATATCTACCAAAGGTTTCCTTTACATCATTACTCTTAAAGGGAACTATAATGTTTCTAGGAGACGTGTTCTTTATAATGGAGAAGAAGATGAGTCCTTCAACCATCTTGTCTTCCACTTAACATCCTCTATCATTATATGCAAAAACCTGCATCTTCTCTGAAACTCTAACAACCATCTAATTCTCTAGTTAGACATAGTTGATTGGATCTATCAAAACTTATGCAAAGGTGATATCCTTATCTATAAACTTGCTTTTGCAAATGTTATCTATTTTATAAGTGTAAGTAATAAAAGAGTTTTCTAAAGTTCAACTAATATAGGCTTCAATATTCTCCAAATTTTGATATATGAAACTAAGATGCAACTCTTCACTCATAGAATTTACCTTATCTATAGCTCAAATCAAGCTACTAAATTGGACATTATCAGCTATGAATTTGTACTAATATACTTCATAATTATTCAACTCTCTAGGGAACTTTAGAGTAAGGATCTCCAAGATAGGCAATCGTGATTATTTGCATGTTTATATGCTTCCTATCAAGGATGCTTGGACACTGGAAAGGTGAAATGGTTCATTTATTGAGTTGCTCACTCTCTTGAAATTATGATTAACTTTGTAAACCTTAGGTTTTCCCTTAGACAAGCTCTTTTTTGCACTAATTATTCATTTGTAATTGGATTTCCAGGTTTGTATGCACTAGTTAATACCTCAAATTGTAAACCTATTTTCTATTAACACAGTATCTTATTAGCTTAAGAGTTTATGATTTAATTAATCCTATCCACTAAGTCTATAACATAATGCAGTCTCTAATTTACATAATGAAAAATTCCATAACTATATGTTTCTTTTTTTTATTTTTTCTCAAACATATGATAAAAAATTTCAACATAACTCTATGATTTGTTAATAAAATGTTTAAATGAAGAGGAATTTATAAAATGAAAGAACGTCTTATTGTTGTTAAAGGTAATATTACTTCTCGACAAAAAAAGTATCATTTAATGTACGTGAAAGGATTGGAATTTATTTGGAACATGTATCTTTAGAGATAGATGAAGCACAAGTACTAGACAAAAGAAAAAAAAAAGTTATTTTTTACATTTTTTTCTCTAAGAACTACTCTTGTTTCCCAATCAAGTTTAACAAATGCTTTGATTAATAAAGATGATGTTTTGTAATGTAAAAAAGCTTGAGTTGGATGATTTTTTTCATTCATATATTCCTTTAAATGCTTTAAATTCACCTTATTTTCAAGAAAAATAGATGTTATAATAATGATATGTCTAAGATTTATAGCACCTTCTTATTATGATATTTATATGTCTTTACTTTAAGATTTTAAAAAGAAATGCAAGTTGATTATAAATATATATAATGAGGAACAATAAAATGTACTATATAGTAGATGGGGGACTAATAAAAGACCAAAAAACTTTGATTAATTTCTTATTTTATTATATTATTGGAACAACTTTTATCAAGTTTATTTATGTTTTAGGTATGGTTATAAGTGTTTGTACTTCATGTGGATTATTTTTTAAATTATTAAGTGGGTTGAGTAGAAAAATAATATTGTCCACTTTATTAAAAATAATATGGCTAATATTTATTAGCTAGATACTTGTTACAATAAAAGTATGAGTATATTATTAGTCTCCCTATGCTATTTATTATATAAATTTCATTTTAAAAGATAATAGTTGTATGGAATATGTTTTTAATCTTGCTTTATGTGCATCTAAGATCATAATTTATGTATAATCGCTTTATTTTTTTATCTTGAATAAGAAAATAAGAAATTTGAGTTGAGATTGTATATCCTAATGCTACTAAGTTTATATCTACATTTATAACTTCAAAAAAATATTTACTTCAAATTTTAGTAACAAGTAAATACTTTTTAATTTATGAGTTATCAAAGGTAATGAGAGAATGTGTAATAAAAAATACAACCTGATAATTTTTCATAATTTTAGTTTCATTATTTACTTATTAATAATATATTTTAGATTTTATTATAATTCTTAATTTAAAATAGTTATGAGTGGTAAAGATTGTTCGGTGAAAGTGCTTCAATAGTAGGCAACTTACTATTAGATTACTCATTCAAATGACTAATGCATCAAGTTGTGAGTATTTGAATGTTAATATGAAGAAACAAAATCTTTTAGAAGGCTTAATGATCTTATTTTACATTACTTATAATCTTGGGACGAAGAATAGATATTGTGTAGATCGAATTTTATTTTTATTATAAATTTTCTATTATATTCGGATAAATTAATAAGAAGAGAACACATGATTTAGTTGACATTAATTATATTAAACATACTAATTTTTGGATCGAAGAAAAAATCATCACGCGACCTTGATTATAATAAACTTGAAAAGTCAATTTATTAAAAAAATGCATTTTTCATGACAAATAAATTAACAATATCTACGGATATTCATCATATATTTTTTTAACATATTTAAATCTTTAAAGCCTAATATTTTATATTATAAACTAATTGCATATATCACTTATTTATAGTTTATTTAAATGTAGTAGAAGATATTGATGTAAATACTTTTAGATAAAAGCATAAATCTTTAACTCTTTATATATTGTTAGAGATTTATAATTTTTTTATGATGATGAAATACAATCTTTTTTAGAAACATAATTAGATTATTGTTGTTGCTGTTATTTAAAATTTTCATGCTATATTAAAATTTAGTTAAAATTTCCAGGCTTGCTACTATGCATTAATAGATATTGTTACTTTATTTTATTTCAATAAATTATTTTATTTATTCTTATATTTTTACTTATTCTTACATTTTTAATAAAATATATTAATTTTCTAATAATTTAATAACAATTAAATCTTTAAACTTTATTTTTTTACTGATTTGATATTCGATTTGTTTAAAATATTAATTTTGAATGTTTAGTTATTGAGTTAATAATTTAAAATTAAAAGGTAAATTCAATTTAATTTGTTTATAGTGAATTAAAATATTCTAAAAATTTGCATTTGAGATATGAAACAGATTACCTCTAAACTAGAAGCCAATGTTATAAATATCGTACTGATATTGGTATTAAATTTGGTTATAGTACAGTACTATATCGGTATCAGTTAATACCAAGTACCGTTTCAAATAATTTTTTAAATTTATAATATAGTCTCTAAAATTTTTTTGAAATTATAATATAGTCTAAATTTATGGTCTTCCAACAAAAAAATATCCACTGTAAAGAATAATAATTCATTAAATTTTGTACATATACATTCATCAACACGTATATTGTAGGTTTATTTTGAAAAATATAGTATACTAATGAAATTGGGCAGTAAGTTTAATTTCAAATGCTTTATAGAGGAGTATTCCAAGCATCACAGACACATGTTTCAAAAAGAAACCTAACCAAGATGGGACGAAAATTTAAAGTGCTTTAAAGAAGAGTTAATCCAAGCATCACAAACACGTTTTTTTTTTTTAAACTTACCTAACATTTTTTTAAAACTTTGTTTAATTTTCTCCGCTCTTATCCAAAGGGCAAGGTTTTGAATTCCGTTCCGTTTCGGCCGGTATTAACCAAAAAACGGTACCAGAATGGACATAAAAATATTGAGGGTAAATTCCGGTTAGTACCGGCCAATTCTGGCAGTACCGGCCGGTATTCAAAATACCGGTCAAATACCGGCCGATACCGAAAATTTTAAAAAATTGTGGGACTTTTTTGCAAAATTTTTAAAAATTTTTAAAATTTTTCTCCCTCCCTCCTACCTCTGCTTTCTCCCTTTTTTTAATTTTTAAAATAATAATAAATATTTTATTACTAATAATAA
>JANZLF010000002.1:38166356-38180400 GCA_026546835.1 Erythroxylum foetidum
AATATTTAAAAATTATTGTTATTTCATATTAATTGTCATTATTATTTATTATTAAGATTTTTGAAAGCATGGTTGATATAAATAGTAAACTAGTAAAATATATAGTACAACTATATAATATATCAATATGGACTATTTTGCAATTCTTAAAAATTTTAGGGACTATTTCATAAATTTAAAAAATTTTCAGAAACGGTATTCGGTACCAACCGGTACCGGTACAATTCCGTTCCAGAGCTTAATCTAGTACCGAACCCGGTACGATATTCATAATATTGCCAAAGGGTACGTCTCTAGAAATGATGAAAAACATTTTTTCAAAACTTTCTTAAATTTTCTTACATCTTATTCCCAGAGTACGTCCTCCATCTCTTTCAAGAGAATAAAATTTCCAGCTTCAAGTCTTCAAACTTTGTTTTCTCTCACTGCTTGCTTTCTTCTGCAACATGTGTGTTCCAATATGTGGCGATGTGTGGTGCGACAGTTGGTGGTGGTTGACGGGGATAGTCATCGGAAAATGAGAAGAGTGTAGTCATTGGAGAGAAAAACCAAGAGAGAGAAGGTGACAAAAGTAGATAGTCTCAGGGGGTTGTGGAGTTTTTTTTAATGAAAAATAGTCCCCCAATTTTTTAAAATTTATAGTACTAGTTGATGCCGGTATCATGTTAAATCGCCAATATCGATCGGTACCCTTTAACCAAGTTTTGTGCTGTATTTCGGCTGGTACAGTACGAAATCTATAACTCTGCTAGAAGCTAATAATTGAACCACTCTTTAATAAACATAATGTTCTTTTCTTTTTTTAACATTTCTTACCAATCTTAAAATAAAGCATTCTGTTGTCCTTATAAATTCCAATTTCAAATAACTTATTTATACTAGGATTAATTTGCACTATAATTGGTTATTTTAATGGAGTTTGCATTAACTAAACAACTTATAAAGAGCAAACCAGTTTGACCACTTAGTCAGCCCCTAGCTCCTAAAAAGTTATCATCAATGAGCTAAAAAGATGTTAATTTACTTGGTTATGACATTTTATGTTGAACTAAGATAATTTAAAAAAAATAAAAAAAAGATCTTAGTTTATAGCCTACTTTTCTTTAATTTTCATTAGAAGGGGAAATAAAAGATTACAAAGAACTATCAATATGGTCGGTCAGGCTCGAGTAAAACTCAGCTAGTCTGATCTAATTTTTTAAAATTAAAAGTATAAGATAGCGTCATTTTTCTTATAGTTGTCAAGCTTCAGTTTGGATTGACCCTGGGCAGTCAAAGCTAGAGCCCAAATTGAAACTTAATTCAAGGCTTAGTTAACCCAAACTTGACTCATTGACCTCAGTCTTATATAAAGCCTAGGCCCAAATGCTATTCCTATTTACTAATAGGGATGACAATTGGGTCCAGTCCAGCCCAGCCTCAACCCAAATGATATCCCTATCTACCAATAGAGATAGCAATTGGACTCAACCTCAACCCGGCCCAGCCTGCCCTAGTCCAGCCCAAAGTCAACGGGCTAGATTCAAGTTGATCGAGCCTCCGGTTAGGCTTGAACTGCTTAGACTCGGCCCTATTCAAGGCTCGACCCTTATAAATAAAGCGACATTGTTTTGTATTTTTAATATATAAAGAAAATGTAGGATGAGCTGAGTCGGGCTCAGGATTCGAGTGAGTCTCCTCAAATCTGATCAAGCTTGGGCTTAGCCCCACTACCTCAAGCCCGATCGGGCCTCACCTAATGGGTTAAGCCTCGACCTCAGCTTATTAGCATCCCTCTGTACTAGTAGCTTATTCTCCTGCGAAAGGAAAGGGGCAGGTGAAAAAGAAGTAAATAAAGGGAGAGAGAGAAGTTGGCAATAGTTAGTTGTTGACAATTCTTATGATGTTACTTCTCTTGCCCATTCACATGGTGAAAATGAAGTCAAATTTCTTGTTTTCTTCTTCGAAATTATAGCCTCCAATCTGCATCTAAAGTTATTTAGAGCTTAATATGCATTTAAGTATTGAGATTTTAACTGCAAGAGGACGCGAATTTGAATACGATGAATCACAAAAGGTCCTAACTTGGTATCCTAGGCTTTGGTTCTTTTGACATATTTAATATGAAAATAGTAATTAAATATGTTGGTGTGAGTGGTTCAGCACTCTCATCCATTAATCAGAGATTTCGAGTTCGAGTCTTGATAATGAAAAAATCTGTTTGGCCAGTACTTTATCTCTTAAGGGCTAACTCGGTCCGAGCGAAAATTAGTCTAAAAGTGGTTGGCTTAAAGACGTCTTCTCATGAGTTGAGATCCTCCTAAAATATCTCGTAGGTTTAAAAAAAAAAAGAAAATAGTAACATGTAACACCATGACTCGTTTGATAAGATCAATATCCCCTTGAGAAAAAGATTAAATCCCAAATCACCATCTGTAACAATCTAGAAGATCCATGAGTTCACCTTCTTAAGTTTGTACCATCCTTCATTACCTTCCATGTATCCTTCCTCCTCACCTTCCATGGTGCAAAGAACCAAAACATAACAAGCCGTGTAATTAACAGCTCAAATAATGATAAATGTGACACACACATTTAAGCAATTGGGATGGCTACAAACACTGACTAATGCAAAAGAGAAATATAATATCATCCACACATACACGCATTAAACACTGATAATACCTGCAAACGTTGAACTGCACCCACCCGTTTGTTCTATATTTAGAAGAACAACCGACAAATAACCCATTTGAGAGAGCATCTAATCAGTTAAATGGTGTCCTTTGCACTCATATCAACAGATTTGTGCCGTTGAACTGTGTGCTTTTATGTATCTGTAGAAGACCATTGGTGCTTCAGTCTCCAATTGAGTGGAGTTTCGTTTAACTAAAGTGCCTTGCTGAGATAACCTCAAGGATTGTCGCTTTTTTTTAATTATATATAGTTGTTTTCTAGGTAGTTGTTGTGTACAGGGAGACGATCAATCATGCCATCGGGTCCAAAGAAGAGAAAAGCTGCCAAGAAAAAGAGGGAACAGGAAGGCAACAATAAGGGCAACCACCAGGACAGCAACTCTTCTTCAATCCACAACTCAAAAGGTAAGAGCTTTGTGGCTATCTTTTCTCTTTTTGGGTACAATAACACATCACTTCCATTCCCCACTTGTCAATCTGTCAATAATCATAGGGTAACAAAATCACTTTTTTGTGTGTGGGAACTTTTCTTTTTTTTTTGTTTGGGAATCTGACTTGACGAGTATATAATTGAGTCCTATTTCTTAGTTTTTGCGTAAGGCTGCTGCTTTTGTGAATCTGTAGTAATGGGTATTGGCTAGTGTCTTTCCTTGCTTTGTTTTGATTGGGTTCCGTAGTGGTTTTCGTGTTTTGTCACTGATTTGTGGCTTTCATCCATTTTATGCTTCAATTGCCACTGTGATTCATCTGGTGATTTTACTGCGCATAGAAACGCTGTTTTCGGTGTGCTTATGGGTAGTTTGTTGGTATGAAATCCTTGCCTGTATCGGGCTATCAACTGTTATTCGTCCTGTGCCTTTGATTAGTGGTTAATTTATTGTGCTTCCTTGGCTGGCATAGAAATTCTTCTAGTTGTAAGTCAGTTGAGGAGCACTCTTTCCTCCATCGCTTTATATATTGCCTGAACTTATTTGGTAATGTTCAATTTCACAGTTGATTGATCATCAGTTCTATATTTCGTCATTGTTCTTGAATTTGATTATGCACAGCTTTCGTAACTCAATCTAGGTTTTCTTTCTCCTCTGTACTCTTATGTTTTTCATTACAAGTTTTGAAGACAATTTCTTTGATGTGATTTCTTGTTTCCTTTTATCTTCTTTGTAAGTGGGTGGAAATTTATGGTTTTTATTGAGCTTCTATACTTCAACTAAATTTTTCCAGGACAAGAGGATCCAAGGTATGAGGAAGGGAGAGGGAGTGATTGTGGTGATGTTGATTCCCCCGTATCCATAGACCGGGAAGTGCATAGTGATGAAAGACACCCTTTTAGTGAAGAATCTGACGAGAAAGTCCCACTGGCCTCTCAATCAGTTGGGCATGTAGAAGTAACAAGGGAGAGGATTGCCGAGGATATAGAAGGTAGCAAGAGAGTTGGACAGAAGGATGGCTGCTTTGACAAATCGGATGGAGAACTTGATGCTTATGCTGTTCAAATTGAACAGAAAATTGGAGAAAATGTTGATCATTTTGAGTCTGTGGATAAATCATATGGTGGTGATGAAAGGAACTCTGGCGTTGTTATTTCTGATGGACAATCTCAGGAATTTCAACAAAAACCAAAGGGGGAAGGCTACCATTCAATTTCAAACGAAATCTCTTACCATAGTGACAAAAAGGCAGCTGATGCATCGTCTGCTGGAGTTACAGGGTTTTCTGGAAATGGAGACTCTTTGCATGATGAGGAGAAAACAGTAATGCCTTTTCTTAGCACAACACAGGTTTCTGAAAATGGAAGACCAGTCAAGGCTGCTAACAACAATTCAGATGTTGAAACTGTCACTAATACTGATATGGCCCCACCTGTGGTACCCATGTCTGAGGTGGTCAAACCCAGCTTAGAAGGTGTTCAAGTTGAAGATTCGGAGTTTCTGGAAGTTGTTGAACTGCCAACGGAGGAAAATGTGGAAAATTTGTTGCCAACATCCAATGAGCCTGCAGAGGTTTTACTTGGCTCTGCATTGCAGGAAGATGAAGTTGTACTGGGTGAGACTGATGGGCAATTATCAACTCTGTCTGGTACATTGGAAAGTGGAAACAATGTCAAAACTTCAGAAATACCAGATAAATGTACCACCACCAAGGATGCCGAATACATCAAAGGTTCTCAGCCTTCTGATGGTATTCTTTATGGAAATGAGGGTAAATCGGTGCCTATAGCTCATGAATTTACGTCTGATACTAATATTGATGCTCAAAAAGCCAAAGAGTCTGGAATTTCTGATGTTACTGAAACTCAGGTACTATCCTGAGCAAGCCTTTTCCTAATTATTAGCTTCATTGATCATTCCTTCACATTACTTCATTTCCTGAAGAGATTATTCTGCTTCACTTACAAATCTCCTGTACAGCCTCTTGTTAGTTCAGCTTCGCGAGTGACAGAAAGATCATCCTGGATGAGTTGTTGTGGCTTGTTTGATGCTTTTACGGACTCTAGCAGATAATTCCAGGTTTCTCATTTAGCTAAAAGCAAATTTTAGTTTCATTTTGTGTTGTAAACTATCTGATTTTAGGTACAAATCTTCTACATTAGACATGCATAATAAAAAATGCTATTTTCATTCATGGAGTTAGACTTTAGATGTTAGTTTTGCTTTTACATATTTACATTAACATCTCCTAGTTTTAGTATGAAGTTGCAATAATCCACAAGAATGAAGTTGCAGGCTCATCTGTTTTCTACATTAATTCTCATGCTTTGTTTGACCTATGACGTGGTTTCTCTTTCATAAATAATGACAGGCTGCAAGTGCAACATTTAGCATTAGCCTGCAAGTGCAACTAGGACCCTCTGTATGTGGTTGAATTTTTCTCTAGTGTCCATGTTTAGCACAATACTTTCTTCCACAATACTTAGTTTTGAGATATTTCCTCGCCATAGTTTGACAGATATGTTTTGTATTAGTATTTCATTATTTGTTTTACTCATTTTATCTAACTAATCCATGTCATACTAACTTCAACTTAGGTTTGTGCAGCTAAAATAAGTCTTTCTATTGAATGATGTGGATGTCCTCATTCATGTGATGCAGAACTTTACTATGGCGGCAAGTGAAATATGGTGAAGCTGAGAGAAAGGTGCTTTCGTTTGAGTTAATAGCTTGGACTAGTCTCTTCATACAGATTACCAGACATTTATGAGCAAGAAACTTAGATGAACAGTTATATAGTCTTTGCAAATAGTTTTATTGTCAAAATTGGCAGTCAACTTGTGTTGTTTCATGTTTTTTGGAGCTTGGTTTGATTTTCTCGGAATGTCAATAGACGTGAAATATATTTACGTGTTAGTCGAGGACAACCATGATCTACCGAACTTGCTAGTTTTGTTCTACAATAGTTGTTAGCTTTGGATAGATGGAATACGAGGCTTTTTGACAGAATGGAATGGATTCAGTGTTTCTGCTTTGTGGCTGTGTCAAAGTAGACCGGTTGGTCTAATTGCTTATGGATTATTTTTTGAATCAAAACATGATGTAGGTAGCACAAACACTCTTTTATTACTTCATACATGTTCAGTCATATCAAGTAAGTCACACCATAGTGTACTAAACGCCTGGACAATCTCCATGGAGAAAGTATTGAAAGAAGAAATTAGGTTGCACCAAATATAGATGTATGTTACAACTTTCAGGGAAGTCTTCACTCTGGTTACATACCAAATGATGGTGAGGATTGCTTCCATAGTTATCTGCAACACATGGAATCATTGTAAAACCAAGAAATCCGTGGGGCAGTTTGTTTTAAAAAGGGAAGTTTTGGTTCTTACCCACCAAGCATTTTTGATGTGAGGCTCTATTTCTTTTCAGCCATAGCTATACACAAGAAGTTGTAACTTAGTATGTAAAAGGACATAGAAGACATGTTACTTGCCAGAAAAAAGAAACATAGAAAGACATGTTTCATAGTTCTTTTCACTCCTATTCCAACTTAAAGTAAGCATCCAGGTTTGATCTTGCGTCACTTGAATAAAAAAAGGCTGGTTCTTTGCTTACTAAGGCCGATCGTTTTCAAAGAATTCTTTGTGGGTTGTAAAGGGCATGTTGCATTTACAAGGCAATCCTCCAAAGCCAAGAATCTATCTCTAATCACATAACTGCTGTCTAAAGTTCAACTATAATGAGGAACCACATGACCATGTCTTCGGGGAAGATACACATTTGTGTAGAGTGCTGCATGCCCATGTCTTGACTTACATGATTATATAGATCAATCGTTTAAGTCTTTGTAAACGCAAGCCTGTTCATAACTATAACTGTAAACGCAGGCCTGTTCATAACATTTTATAGTTCTTGGATAAAGTAAAAAAGAATCCATATTTTGTTTCTTTTTGTCCTTTATGAGAGTCTTGAGTAGGCCCTCGTAAAGAACAAAAGGAAGCAAAACAAAGAATGGATTCTGAGTGAGTGTCCAGCCTGCCCTTAGCTATGGTTGGCCTTACGTTAATGTAAAGAAAGTATGAGAAGATAAGGGCATACATGGTCTTGTACACAGTCGTGTACACGCCTGTGTGAAATTACAAGATTGTGTGTGGAGGAAAAGACTTAGTTTTTGTAGAAAGTGCTACTACAAACTCTAAAAGTGAGGAAAAACATAAAGAGGACAAAGATGTAAAACTATAATAGGATCGATTCGTTATGCGTACCCGTATTCATAGCGTTTGTTGTGATGTTGATATAGATGATCGTATTGATTTTCTCTCGTCTTCTCCCGTTAGCAAATTCCTCAATGGTTCATAATGATACATTTCATAAGTTATTTGCAACTTATATATCATTACCAAAGAACATGTCCTTTGGAATTAGAAGAGAGAAGAAAAGAGTATGTGACCCATTTGAGACCTAGTCGGTAATACCCAATAATCATTATCTTGGGTGCGTTTTATATGTCTCAATACGATAAATTACATAGGACATAAAATAATCTAACAAAAGAGTATTGTATTCTCGTCCTTGTTTGATTGTTTTTTAGAATAGTTTGAGTGATTGTTGACAGTGATATTAATTTTAATTTCAATTCTGAAAATTTGTGAGACAATCTGTTGTTAGGGAGTGAGAGATCAACTTTTTTTTTATGTAAATCCTTATTGAGTTTATTAGATTTATTTGTCGGTTTGTCCCATAATTTTTTCCTCTACACTGAAAGGTATTCCACGTTAAATTTTGATGTTTCTTTTCATCTTTTAGTTTCTTATTCTCGTATTTTTCTATTGCTACAATTTAAAGAGCTTTTTATTGTCGTTAGTATTTGGTTGATCTTTTAGAGAGTTATGCATTTGTCTCCCAACTAAATTTATGGTTCAAAAATGCCGAATCGCGTCTCAATCATTATTTGTCAGGACTATTCAGAGCAAGCACCTGGCTTGGTATTCTTTCTTGTTGTAGATAACACAAACACTCCTTTATTACTTCATTTACAAATTCAATCATATCAACCAAATCACACCACAACGTACTAACTCCTGGACAATCTCCATGGAGAAAGTATTGAAAATAAACAGCAACTAACAATGGAAGAAATTAAGTCGCACCAATGTTACAACTTTCAGGTAATTCTTCTCGTTGGTGAGATACCATGAATGGCTGCTATGTATAGAAGTTGTGTGGCAGAAAGGATGATGAGGAATGCTTCCATAGTTCTCTGCAACACATGGAATCATTGTAAAACTGTTGTATGTTGCTAATAAATCCATGAGGCAGTGTGTTTTCAAAGGGAAGTTTTTGGTTCTTACCAAACGGGCATTTCTGTAGTGAAGCTCTATTTCTTTGCAGCCAAAGCTATGCACAAGAAGTTAAAACGGACATAGAAGACATGTTACTTGCCAGAAAAAAAAACCCACAGAAAGACATGTTTTATCATGAGGGTTTAATTAGTACTGATTGCTTACCCCATTGCAAGAACAGTAAGACTCCAAGCAATGGCAGCAACTGAGGCTGCAGATGGCAAAGTGTCAACTGTCCAAAATCGGACGTGGTTCAGACCAGATATTACGGAGGCGACACCAACAACACCGGCGATCAAAGAAAATGTCACAAAGAATCCGGTGGCAGCATTTCCCATTGGGAAATATATTGGGGAGAAATGGGCTGGAAGTTCTAAGCCAGGTCCTGCAAGTTGTACATGTGCAAGTTCAACACTACTCAAAAACTGTGTTCAATGATTGTAGTCGTCAACTATAAAGATTATAGAGCAAAATATATGTGTAATGCGTGATTGGAGATGCGTTTTGAAGGGGGTAGCATACCAATTATGAAACCGTGATCAATAGCTCTATTCATAGCCCATCCTCCAATGCCTAAAACAATCACGTACATGCAGAAATTGAGGACCAAAAGCAGTGAGGCAACAGGTTTCATTTGATCAACAGCCATTTTTGATCAATAAGAAGATATTTATGACTAAAGACTGAATTGAAAAGGGGGGAAAAAAAAAAGGATGTGATGAGTTTTTCTGGACACGTTCAGGTACATGTGAATTTTGCAGGATATGCCGCTTTTATATGTATGGTATTGCAGGAAAGGGGTTGGTTCTTTGCTTGCTAAGGCTGATCGTTTCAAAGAGTTCTTTGTGGGTTGTAAAAGGGCATGCTTCATTTACAAGGCAAGCCTCCAAAACCAAGAATCTATCTCGATTCACACGACTGCTTTCTAAAGTTCAGCCATAACGGGTGCTTTCCTTCTCACTCAGGCTTCCTTTCATTTTTGGTTCTTCATGGTAGGGAAAAGTGATATTCTTTGCTGATGATAAGCCGTTCATGGAGGTAATTAATAATGTATTGTATCTGAAATTGTTGTTCAAGTGATACAAAGAGTTTACTCTTTGTTTAGGCATCTAATTATCTCGAACGTGGAAAGTTTGGTGTTCAAGATATGAAACCAATATATTTAAACAAAAGCAGAAATATTGGAGAGGGAGAAGCCTTGTAGAAATGTGATTTGGTGGGCTTGAACTGAAAGGAGTGAAGAAGGTGAGGAAGACGATGGATTCATTATATAAATTAACCTATATAAAGGTGTAAATTATATAAAAATGCACTTTTCATCTAGATTAACAATGGTAGCACAGATAGGGTGATTATAGGAATGGAATGAAGATGGTATTTAGCAAATATATATCATCATCATCATACTCAGTCCAAAGTCCTGTAATAAAGTGGGGTACGAGAAGATCTGATAGTACGCAACGTTACATAATAGAGAGACTGTTTTCTATAGACCCATATATAGATGTGACAATAAAAAAGTTATGCAAAAGATTATCTATATTGACCTTAAAGATAGTAAGCAACTACATTAGCAACTTGAAGAATAAGCAGTGATGAAGTCATCTACACTTATAATTGAACAACGTTCATATGGATGGCTAATTAATAGGTAACATAACCTAAGCAAAATGAAGATTTACTCACAAACTTTATTTTGCTTTCATAGTGTGATCCTTTAGCATTTGTTGAAGTTGTTCGACATCCAAATTGGAGGAAAGAAATGGATGACAAAATTGCATCCATAAGAAATATAATACTTGAGAGTTAAGAGAATATCATTGGAGTGACATGAGTTTATGAGACAAAACAAAAGCAAAATGGTAAGTTGACAAGCTCAAGGCATGCTTAGTAGAAAAAGATTATAAGTAAGAATTTGACATTAGGAAGTCTTTGCTCCATTTACACAACTTGGCACAAGTACGTTAGTAATTGTGTTGACAACACAAAGTTCCTAATCTATCATCTTTGCTCCATTTACACAACTTGACACAAGTAGGTCAGTAATTGTGTTGGCAACACAAAGTTCCTAATCTATCTTCCAATGAGACTAAAACAAACCCCAAAGGTTTGGTGTAGTCATATTAAATCATATTCATTGAAGGAAGGACTTCTAAAGTGTCCTTGTGAAGATAAAAACTTTTTAATGTAATTTTAAGGTAATATAAAAATGCTCATAGTTTGTGTATAAATACGGATAATTTGGTTTAAATTGGAAATTATAAGGTGATGATTGGGCAACCTAAAAATTGTATGATGTCTGAGTTTAATGTCTGTTCTTGCTCTAATGCATTTTCCTTGGCATAAAATTTGTTCTCCAAATGGTATATTTATCTCATAGAGAAGGTGTCGACAGGAAATATTACAAAGATTTCAAATGAAGAAATGAAATAGGAACTAAGCTTAATAAAGACCTCAAAGGTAAAAGAGTTGATAATACTCTTTATAAGCAGATTATGGAAAGTTTGATGTATAAATTTATAGAAATTTCTGAAAGAGATGCATCTCATGCCTGTAGAATAAATCTTACAATACTTACAAGTAACAACAGGCTATGAAACATTGTACAAGAGAGGAGAAAACTTAAATTTGCTTATATTCATATATAGAAATTATGAGGGAGATCAAGATTATAGGCAAAGCATATCTCGCTCTGTCTTTAGACTTTATGATGAGCTCAAGACCTATTTTATGGTCATTAAGGATAGACCTCTCAAGTAAGGGTTACAAGAGAGATAGAGATTTTTGACTAGAAATGCTCCACTCCATTTTGGTGCTCTGAGCTTTATATTCTCAATCCTAAGTTCCATTCCATGTGTGTCTCTTTCGATGCTCCCTCTATATACCCTTTAGATATATCACATTCTTATCCTCTACTACACTCGTTTCACGTATAACTGTATGAACGTACAATTTCATGAAACAAAACCCAATGGCAAGTCTCACCTTACTTTTTTTAAAATTAAAAGGAATTTTCGTTAACTATAGTAAAAACTATATACAAAAAAAAGGTTCTTTCTTAGGAAGACAAAAGTATTACAATGGCCTATATTCAAATTTGTAAATAATGAAAAAAAAGCTACCCCGTTAAAGATTCCAGTTCAATCGCATATTGTCAGTCAGATTGTGACCTACATCTTTGGCTATTATAAGTCCTCGGATATCGTTGATGATGTTAGCTACTAGTTGGTATTAAACAGTTAGCTCTCCCTAGTATAGCCTTCAATTCCTCTCCTGCTAGATACTGTATATGAATAAGGTGAAGGTTGTATTTATCAGCGTAGAATCTTTCTTGCGATATTTTGCTACACTAATGACTTGTTATAGCACTTGAAACTAGTCGTGTGAATAACAGAAGAACCCTAATTTGTGAAACATTTGGCTCCATACTAATTTAATGTAAGTGCAGTTGAAGAATAGGTTATTCCTATCTTCGGTTTTGAGATGACATAAAATACATATAGGATGATAAGTGTCATACCATCTATCTTTGGTGTTGAGTCTATTCTTGGTTACTAACCACGTGATCATGGAGGCTCTTGAACTGAGACTTTTCTTCCAAATCAACTTGAACCAAAGGATTATTGGGTATACTGGCTGAAGGCTTCTATAACATGACTTGCTTGTAAAGAGGCCTTTAGGATTGAGGTTTCCAAAAAACCATGTCATCCTGATTGTTGTTGACGATATTTGGAAGATATTGACTTATGAGTCTGAACCTTCTATATTTTCCAAACTATTGCCCATCGACAATGAGAGTTGAAGCTTTAGCTTGGATTGAGATTCGATTTCTGAGTTGGTCTAGGTCTGTTCTTAGGATTAATGGACTAAACTCAGTCCAATTGTCAAACCAGATAGAGATATTACATCGATTTCCCACCTTGTGAATGATGAGAGGGTATATCCATGATCTGATATTTAGCATTTGCTTAAATACCCATGAGTAGTCCGTAAAGCTTGTTAATTGCCAGAAGTTTTGATTCTGCAAGTAAGTTTGATGGATCCATTTGATCCAAATAGCATTCTTGTTAGTATAAAGTCTCCATTTCTTCTTACACAATAGCACTTTCTGTAGCAAGTTGGTTGAGAGTATTCCTAACCCACCTTGTTTCCTAGGAAGCATGACTTCTTCCCATTTGAACTTGACTTCCCTAGCATTTTTCGTAGCCACTGACCATAGAAAAACTTTTATAGTACGTTTGAGATCCTTAATCACTTTCCTCGGCAGTATCAAGAAGTTGATTCAGTGTATTTGTAGGTCTCTTTATCCTTTGCTTCATTTGTCTCTTCTTTTCTTTTACAACATGATATCAGAGCTCCAGTTATTCGTAGGCTTGTGAAGATTTAGTAACAACATAGCATCAAACAATTTTTCTATTCCTATTCATATTTTCAATGGAGAAACTTACCACTCTTGGGCTATCAAAATGAAATCTTATTTACAAGTTGTTAGTTTATGGGAGGTCATTGAAAGTGAGTTTTAGCATACACCTCTTTCGTAAAATGTAACCCTAAATTAAATCAAGAAGAATGATGAGGAAAGGGAAAATAAACCAAAAGCTCTATCCTGTCTTCATTCAGCTGTGATGGAAGGAATTTTCACGAGTATAATGGCATGTCTTCAAGTTGTAGACCAAAGAAGAATAATCAGGGATAGAGAAAATGGTGATAAGGTCGAAAAAGCATGCATGGTCAATAATTCCTCTTCAAAGGATAAAAGTAAAAGTCTCGAACGTACAAACTGTAAAAAGCCTGGCCCTGAAAAGAAGAATTATTGGCACAAAGGAAAATCACGATGCTTCAAGTGCAAGAGGTTTAGGCATTTACAAAAAAAACTGTAGATTTCAAAATGAAGAAGAAACAAATATGACACAAGTGGCACAAGAAGAAACTTTGTTTAAAATTGATGGTGAGAAGTGCACTATAGAGAGATGTGCTCCAATGTCTATAAGTTGATGATACTATGCATTAATAAGTTTGAAGACAGTGATAAAAAGTGCATTATATTAGGAAAGAAGTGCTTCATTCATGAAATTTTAAATCAAGGGAGAGTGCTGAAGGCTGATTCAAATTAACATATGTTTAGTTTTCAATTAGACCGAGTCCTTGAAGTTTCAGATTTATATTCCACGATTGTCCAGTTTTAGTTAGTCAAAGATAATGTCAACAAATCAAATTATAGTTGAGAAATTTTAGGCTTGTTCAGTTTCTTATAAGCCTCTAAATAGGCACTTTCAAATGTTGAATAAAATTAAACAAAATCCATATGCTTTGTGTGTCTCTCTATCCTCTGCTTCATTTGTCTCTTCTTTTCTTTTCCAACACATGTATGTATGTATATATTGAAAAAAAAAATTGGTGGCCACATTTGTTAATATACATTGAAAATTTATTGAGACTATGTATATATGTGTGTGTATAAACAACAAAAATTTTGGTGGATACATGTGTATATATATGAGAAAAAAAAACTAGTAGTCATGTGCTTATATATATAAGAAAAAAAGTTTCATTAGATACAGAGGAAAAAATTTTGGCAATCATGTGTGCATAT